>CM076584.1:144998730-145238105 GCA_034641835.2 Pinus albicaulis
TTGCTTCCGTTGAAGAGCGGAGGTTTGATAGATGCTGTTCCCTCGTGATTGCTCATCCTGCTTGATCTTCCTTCTAGCAGTTAAGCCTTTTTCAGAAGGACCTGCTCTGATACCAATTGTTGGAAAAATACTGAGAGGGGGGGGTGAATCAATATTTAGGATTTACTCAGTATCTTTTTACTTTTTCATTCTTTAATAACCCATACGCTACTTTTACTGAACCAGACTCGCGTATATACGCGGATACCCTTTACTGAACTCGCGTATGCACAGAGATATTAATAAACAATAAATTCTTCACTTAGATCCTTGCATGTATTCATTCATCATATGTTTATATAGTAGTAGACATGTGTAGTAATAACAGAATAAAACATCACACAAAAGCATCACACATGAACACCATGATTTTTAGGTGGAAACCCAAGTCGGGAGAAAACCACCGCTGCCGTTGTCTCAGCCTTCAATATTTTATTATAGAGAAAAACTTCTTACAATCATGTACTGGTGCAGACTTATACCAGCACGTAGGCACCCACCTACAGAAGGCTAGAACCTTCTCTTATTTACCAGCCTCACCTGGAAGGGAGCTTCAACCCCCTGCTCTCGTTTACCAGTCTCACCTAGAAGGGAGCTACTACCCCCTGATATTAGCACCGGCCTTTGCTGACAGAAAGCTTCTATTATCAGACTGAAGGCTTCAACCTTCAGATCCACTGCAGACCACGTTTCATCAATTTTCAAACTAGATCAAACAGCTCCAACACAATGCTTCACTCATTAACAACATACTTTGCCCAATGCTTCCAGACCGAACAGTGAAACCACTGTAATCAGTATATCAGAGATAACCCAATCTTCAGAATAAGTATGCAGAAACACAGTCAACCGTGAGCAACCATCAGTTCATATATCATATGCGCTTTTCTTTAGATGGATCCGCGTATATACGCGCTTTCACTGAATCCAACCCGCGTATACATTTGTGCAACTTTTCAGAAAAACCCTAACAGGTCATACACGCCTTTGTTGAAATATATCCGCGTATATACACACCTTCAGTGAATCGAACATGCGTATAGATCTATAAAAGATAAACTTTGCAGAACAGACCAGATCTATGAACTTACCCAGATTTCTTCAACTTCTTCAACAGATTTGCGCCAGGTCTTCATCACTTCTTTTCAGAGCATCCAAGAGTTTCACCATTTCAAGATCTAGAGATCTTGAACCTTCATTATGTTCATAGATACATTATAGAATCAGATCTATCAATTAAGAGCAAAGTTCCACCATATAGATATACTTCAGAGTGAAGTATTCGTTAAAGCCCAGACACACACACTCTCCTTTGCACAATGAATTTCTTCTCCTTATATAAGATTACCCTTTATCAATACCATGAGCCAAAACCACATTACTTTTGATGGTATTCCTGGACAGGGTCACATAGATGAATCATTACTCAATACAATGGGCCAATACCATGGTGGTTACCCCTGTTTTTACATATTTAGAGCGCTTTCGCGCATACGCGACTTGGCACGTTGTTTCCCGCGTGCATATGCTACTTGGTCTAGACAAATCTGCGTATGCCTTGAAACACACTCTTTTCATCATTACATCATATCACATCAGATTTACATCATTACGAAGTCCATCAAGTAAAGAACAACTTCATCAAGTAGGTTGCCATCATCTTCATCAAGTGGGTTGCCATCAAGGACAACATTCAGCATCATATTGCCAACAACCACTACCATCAATGAATCCATGACCTAATGGAATGATGAAAATTTATAGTATGGGACTCCTACTATGCAAATGAAAAAGAGTAAATTTGATCACTAATGGCAGTATGAAAAAAATGACACTAATAGCATAGAAGCCTTTCCCACTAAAGAGGAGCACTAGAATGGTCTAGATATGAGTATATCTAGCCTCCACTTGTTGTAGCTTTCAAGGAAAACCGAACCCTCAACATGATCTACGTTGTAGTTGGAAGAAGAAGCTTGGCCTTCAAACAGATAGTGGACTATGCAATAAAAGACTCTCCCAAGAGCTACTCAATGGGAAGAGGTGGGATTCCCAATTAGGAACACCCAATGCTAAATAGCATTTGAAATCTAGGCTAAACAACCAATGAAATTTGTATGTCTAAACAGACAATACATCAAAATCCAATATCATTCAACAACCTTCTCATGCTGCCATCCTCTTCCTTTTATAAGTTGAGAGATTGAAAACCTTAAACCAATTTCAATGAGATCCCTTCTTTCACACAATCCATCTCCATCTAAAACTACGCTATGCCTCATTGATGGCCACTCCTCCAAGACAATGATGTAGATCCGGTCAAGGTTGACACAGTCAAAATATCCATCCCCTTTCACACCTAAGGGTGCTTTTTACATTTTTCATTAATTTATTCATTGCTTAGGAATATTATGGACCTCTTTTACATCTTTATTCTTGAAACAGAAAAATAAAACAAAAATGAATATTCCCATTAGCTTAGGACTAATTGGGAATATTACAATCTCATGGTTGTGATATTGTCTTCTCTGTTGTTGCATGCATTGTTCTATCTTTAGTTATAGTTTATGGTTATTTATATTGCATAGATATAAATATATTGTTAATGAAAAGATAATTTGGGCTTAAGTGACTAATACAACATAGAACAATATTGAAAATTAACATGGTATCAGAGATAAGCTGAAGGACAAGCCCAAGAGAAGACATGAAGTGAAGCCCACATTATCAGAGAGCATATCTACAAGTTTATCAGAGAGTAGATCTATAAGTATATTAGAAATAATATATACAAGCTAAGGTAAATATTTCTTCCTCTACCTTCAAGGAGCATGAGAAATTGGGTGACACTTCTAAATTTTCTACATGGAAATTCAGATTAGAGATCATTTCTTATAACAATGATGTGTTGGAATACATTCAAGGCAACATGCCCAAATCTTCATAAGATGCATTCACCACCATCAAGAATAGGTACAAGAAAGGTGAGTCCAAAGCAAAGAAATATTAGTTGATGGGTTACAAGATCACTTACTTGATTATGTTGGGAATTTGAAGAATTCTAAAGATATGTATTACAAGATAGCTGACATGTATGAGGCTAACAATTTGGATGATATTATTACATTAAAATACCAACTTAATGAAGTGAATATGAAAAAATGTGAGATTAATTAGTCTTACATCATGAGGATCTCTCATCTTAAAGATAAACTGCAGAGGGTTGGAGGCTAATGTGCCTGACAGAGAGCTGGTTATCGTGACTCTTAGAGGTCTCGCTCCTGTTCGAGAAACCTTCATTACAACTATCAGCAACAAAAACATTCTTCCGTCAACAATTTAATTAAATTTTTGAGAATCTGACTCAAGAAGAATCTAGAATGATAGCAAGAGGGAGGAGGGTTCATAAACATGAAGAAGGAGAACTTGTTGCTTATGTTGCCCATAAAAAAATAAATAGATCCAAAGGAGTCCCATCTAGAATACCTCCTCATAAAAACTCAGAAGGAAGAAATGGAAGGTCATTAGCTCACATTGAATGTTATAATTTCCATAAGAAAGGTCACTATGCCAGTGACTGTCCAAAGAAGAGAAAGAAGCCATGATATAACAATATAAGCAACAACTATGATAAAATAAGGAAATACAGTCAAAGGAACAACCGTGACAAAATTATGAGAGGATAAGAAGAGATTCATCAAGAAACCATGAAGAAGACCATCCATCTCAAAAGAGGTCAAGAGCTTCCAGGTATGAAAGAAATATTGTGGAAAAAAATGAATATATTCTTATTTATGCACTTACTATTTCTTCTCCACTGGACTCATAGGATAGCTAGTGACTAGACAATGGGACCACTCATTTATTTTTAGGTTATAAATAAGTCATCTCTAATTTGGTAGAGAGGGAGACTAAGTTAAGGATAATTCTTGGAGATACCTCCACTCATCCTATAAAAGGATTTGGGTTAGTTAAATTTTATTTAAACACTGGGGAATCAATATTGTTAAATGATGTCATGTATGTGTCAGGACTTATGAATAATTTGATTTCTATATCTGCATTATAAGGTAAAGGGATGAGGGTTTCCTTCATCAACGGAAAGGTTCTAACTTTTCATGTTGATTCACATATGAAAGATGCATTCACATTAGGACAAAGAACTGAGGGACTCTACAAGGTCACATAAAGGCCACTATTTGCATTGGCCCATAACACCAATCATCTGAGTGAATTATGGCACCACAGGCTAGCTCATCTACACTATGATGCTCTTCTGAAATTGAAGATACTAGTATTAGATATTCTCAATGTACAATATCAACATGAAGGAGTTTTTCTTGGTTGCACTAGTGGAAAGAAAACAAGGGGACCATTCCCCTCAAGTAAGAACAAGACATATAACATACTCCATCTCATCCATTCAGACATATGTGGTATGATTCCTGTGCACTCTCTCGATGGCCATATATATTGCATCACCTTATTGACAATTGTTTATGCAACCAACCACAACTTAGAAATTGGCCTCTTCGAGGGGGAAACCTCCTTTACATTACATAAATGAACAATTCTTGGATGATACAAATGACAAAACCAACTTTCTATATATGAGTCTAATGGGTCACAATATAATCCTATCCAAAATAACAATAACAATGTAAGGGCACAAAAATAACAATAGTGGGCTTATATGGGGCACAATAATAACAATATGGGGACTACATGGGCACAACAATAACAATAAGGGGGATATAATAACAATAAAAATGAGGGGATACACTAGTATTATAGGGACCTAGCATGCTCATCTCCTTCAAAAAAGTGTTATCCTCAATGCTTGTGTAGTTTTGGATGCTTCTATATAAAATTTTCATCCTCCCATGTCCAACCTTCAGAAAGTAAGTTCTTCCACTTGATGAGATACTCTGAAATTGATCGATTTTGTAGTTGTTGAGTTCTTTCTTTTGTGACTACTTCAGGTTCCAATATGATTTTTCCTTCTTCTTCAATTTCTAGCAATATTGTTTGAATTGGGATCTTGTCACCTATAACCTTCTTTAAGAATGAAACATGGAAAACTTGGTGCACTTGGGAAGATGCAGGAAGCTCTAATTTGTATGTCATAGTACCAATATTTTACAACACCTTGTAACAACCATGATACTTTAGTGATAATTTATTATCCTTTTTATATTGATTGAGGGAGATTTTTTTGTATGTTTTTTGTCGTAAAAATACCCAGTCACCTACATCAAAACTTATTTCACTGCGATGTTGTTCTGCATATTATTTCATTCGATTCTGCACCAAAATTAGGTTATCCTTTAAGATTTGGAGAACTAGTTTTTGATGCTCGATGTGATCTCCCACTGCTTGAACCATAGAATTTACTCTTAAACATGATGTGATGTACGGTGGATGATATCCATAAAGTGCCATAAATGGGGTCATTTATGCTGCAGTATGGAAGGAAGTGTTATACCACCATTCAGCCAGAGGTAACCACTTGACCCATTGTGTTTGTTTATCATATACAAAGAAATGAAGATATCCTTCCAAACATTTTTTCACTATCTCATTTTTCCCATTAGATTGAGGATGATATGATGAGCTATAAGATAATTTAGTACCCAAACAATAAAATAATTCCATCCAAAAACTTCTTGTAAAAATGGGATTTTTGTAGCTTACAATGATCTTTGGGTTTCCATGTAGCATTTGAATTGTTTCAATAAAAGTAGTAGAAATTATACTGGCTTTAAATGGATGAGATAATACACAAAAGTTTGCATACTTGGTAAGTCTATCAACTACCACCATGATGAAAATATTTCTTTCAGACTTGGGTAAACCTGCGATAAAATCCATTGAAACCTATTCCCAACGTTGACTTGGAATGGATAAAGGTTGTAACAGACCCAGGGTCTTAATTGTCTCAACTTTATTTTGTTGGCAAACCAAACATTTTGCCACAAAATTTTGAATATAAAATTTAAGGCCATCCCAAAATTCCTTCTGGACCATGTGGTAAGTTTTTAAAAATCCTGAGTGCCCTACTAAGGGATAGGTGTGCAATTCTAAAAGAATATTTTGTTTGAGTTGGGAATTCTTACAAAGATATAAGTGGTCTTTGTAACATAATGAATCATTTTTCCGAATAAATGTTTCAAATGTACTAGGATCTTGCTAAAAATTTTGAATTAGTCTCCACATCTCTTCACCATTCTTCCATTCATCCCTTGCTTAATTTATCCACTTGGGTTGGATAATAGAAATGGCACAAAGCAATGCTTCCACATCCTCATCCTTTCTTGAGAGTGCATCTGCAACAACATTTTTCTTCCATTTTTTGTAGATGATTTCAAAGCCATAACCAAACATTTTTGTGACCCATTTTTGTTGATATTCTGAAGATAATATTTGTTCCAAAAAGTATTTAAGACTATCATGATTGGTTTTTACCTTGAAGTGTCTTCCCATTAGGTAAGGTCGTCATTGCTTATTGCATGTAGTATTCCTAGCATTTCCTTTATCATAAATAGGTTTCAGTAAATAATTTCCTTTGATTGGACGACTTTCAAAATAAATTGTTCTTCCTTCTTGCATTAAAACCGCACCAATTCAATTTCCTGAGGCGTCACATTCCACAATGAAATTTTTTGTTAATTCTGGCGTAGCTAAGACTGGTGCTTGGCACATTTCCTCTTTAATATGTTCAAAGGCCTTAGTTGCTTATGGAGTCCAATAAAATGCATGATCTGGATTTATGAAGGAATGCAACAGAATACAGAAATAACCATAAAAATAGAGATGCAGCGGAAATAATGCGTCATTTCATTAATATCAAATAACATAAATATGCTTACAGACATAATGGAAATAAAATAGCTAGGGTGCTGGTAGTGAATCTCTAAGAAGAGATGTGGTGGCTATAGACCTCTGAAATGAGTTAAAATGAGGCTCGAGGGCCTATTTATTATTGAGAAACAATGGAGAACTCTAAATGTCCAAAAACCTAACCCTAGGAGATGAAGCGCCAAAACGTCGTTTAGGGCCTCAAAACGGCTCCAGAAGTTTAGGACCAGAAAAAATGCTAAAAATAGTAAGTTGTGCTACAAATTAAAAACTAAAAGAACTGATGGTGGGGGTTCAAATGGAATAGGTGGGTGGCCACCAATGTTCACCTAGATCATTAAGGCCCGAAAACGGCTTCGGGAGTGCAGGACCCGAAAACCTGCTAAAAATAGTAAGTTGTGCAAGGTGCAATAATTGATGGTGCAGGTCCAAATGGAATAGGTGGGTGGCCACTGATATCCTTCTGGATCATTTATCCCTCCTTAATAAGCAATGGTCCCCATGGTGTTGAGATCCTCTATGAGATGAGGCACGTTCTGTTGTTGAAGATGTCATGGACCTGCGGGCGGACATGTTGGATGCAATTAGTAAATTGGTTTCTTTATCAACCTCAGATAATACATGTGTGGATTTTATCTGTGTCGTCACATGAGGTATGGAAACATCACGCAGCGGTGCGTCGAGGGTTAGATCAATGGAGTGCTTGTCCTGATAGTGTAGAGGAACTTCTGTGTGTGAGGAGAAAATTTCCTTGTATTCCTCCATGACTTTGTCCATTTCTTGTAGTCGTGCAGGGAAGCCCTGTTTCGAGGTTGTGGCCACAATATTCTTCTTTCCCTATGAATGAGTTATAAGGAAAATAAATTTCCTGGTTTGGGAAAAAATCTTACTGTGTTGTTTTGCAATAGTTAAAGAGATGATAGGAGGCAGTACTACCTTCGGTATCATGTAAAAGTTATTTCCCAAAGTAATAACAACAACACAAGGCCTAGACTCATACACAACATGTCGTCTCCACAGGTATGGTTGGCCCAATAATACATCAGCTACATCAAGAGGAGCAACATCACAAAATAGATCTCACTGATACTGTATGGAAGGTGGCACTAGTGGTGGATGCAGAGATCTCTCCCTGGGTGCAGCCACTCGATGGTATATAGTTGCGAGTGTGTTATGGTTGGTAGGCCGAGCTGATTCACGACCTCTACTGAAATGAGGTTCTTTTGGTTTCCATTATCGACAAGAAATTACAGCGGAGAACCCTTCACCCACATCTGCAAATGGAAGAGGCACTCCCCCTCTTATGGATCCTCTGGATTGTCCCTATGGATCCTGGTGGTGGAAACAATGGCACTAGGATCCGCATAAATGATCTGCTTCTATTTTTCATTACCTTTGTCTGGTTCTAACTCAGGATCAGAAAATGCATCTAATTCGAGTGCCTTTAGTTCGACCACCAATGACTATTTGGCCCGACACTCGTTTGTGTTGTGAGTGGGGTTGTTATGAAATTAACGCCACTTCCTTGTGTCCTTATTTGGATTTGTGATGTTGTTCTGAGTCACACTGCTTTGGCCTTGTGCCTTGTTCTTCAGTTCAAGGGCACCTTTTGGATTCACAAATCCAAAGTCTCGCTTCTTCTGCTTAAATTTCTGCTCGATCTTGGCAGCATAGCGATATGCCATGCCAAGTGATGTAATGTCGAGGAAATCCATTTCCTCCTGAATGTGTTTGTGTAGACATCTGCGGTACTTGAGCACCAAATGTCTCTCTGAATCTTTAATACCCAAATTTTTGCGCAAGGTATGGAACAAATTCGTTAGTTCGTGCACATCTTGATCCCTTTGTTGCCGCAGCGTGGTTCATTGGACGTATTTGTCCTCATAGCTCCCCATGGGGAAATATTGTTCCTTGATGCTATCTCAGAACAAATTCCAAGTGGGTGTGGCCAAGAAAAAAGAGGGTTCCCCTTCGTCATCTTGCTCATGGTAGGTTTCCCACCAGTATTTGACATGGGGAGCTACTTTGAGGAGTGCAAAAATAATCTTTTCTTGGTCAAAGAAATCATGGACTGAGAAATACCCTTCCAGCAAATTCAACCATCTATCTAGCCTTCAAATACAGGAATGTCAAAGTTTACTTGTACCTTGAAGGGAGTGGCACCTCCAGAGTGGCTGTTGGATGCAGATGCGCAATAGGTGGGTAGTCGTTGAAGGATCTGAGCAAAGTTACCCATCGTCACATTCCTTTGTTTCTGGAGGGCCTCCTTGAGCAATATTTTAATAGGATCTCCTGCTCCCTTGTCTTTCTTTTCTTCCGCCATGGGAGGTCGTAGGGGTTTGTGAGGCTGATCTTGCAAGGGTTCAACCAGATTGAGCCCTAACTCCTTATACCTTGACCACGTTGGGGACATGCAAAGAAAAATAGAGAAAGAGAAGACTGCTATGACACCACTAATATGGATTTATGTAGGAACGCAAAAGAATACATAAATAACCATAAACATAGAGATGCAGTGGAAATAATGCGTCATTTCATTAATATCAAATCACATAAATATGCTTATAGACATAATGGAAATAAAATAGCTAGGGTGCTAGTAGCGAATCTCTAAGAAGAGATGTTGTGGCTACAAACCTTTGAACTGAGTTACAATGAGGCTCAAGGGCTTATTTATTATTGAGAAACAATGGAGAACTCTAAACATCCAAAATCCTAACCCTAGGAGATGAAGCGCCAAAACTATGAGCGTCGTTTGAGTAAATTGGTGTTTCAACTTCCCGGGGATGTAACTTCGGCATACAATCTCCATTTGACACGTATCATACCTCGCTAGAAAGATCTATTCAAGGGGTAAAACTTTCAGTTTGGGCAACATCGGTCCATGGACCCATGTTGCTCTCGGTTTTCCCAAAATATGTCGTTTAGGGCCTCAAAATGGCTCCGAAAGTTCAGGACCCGAAAAACTGCTAAAAATAGTAAGTTGTGCTGCAACTTAAAAACTGAAAGAACTGATGGTGGGGGTTCAAATGGAATAGATGGGTGGCCACCAATGTCCACCTGGATCATTAAGGCCCCAAAATGGCTCCGAGAGTGGAGGACCCAAAAACTTGCTAAAAATAGTAAGTTTTGCTTAAAGTGACAAGTTGCAAGAATTGATGGTGCGGGTCCAAATGGAATAGGTGGGTGGCCACCAATATCCATCTAGATCAATGCATATTTATTCATTAATGATGTTATAGGTGCCGATAATCTACCATAATTCTTAACAAACTTGTAATAATACCCTATTAACCCCAAAAATCCTCGAAGATTCTTTATGGTTGTGGGGATTTTCCATTCATTAATGTATTTAATTTTGTTAGGGTCTACCTTAACACTCTCATAAGATACAATATGACCCAAATATTCCACCTCCTATACTACAAAGAAACATTTGGAGGTTTTTTCATATAATTGTTTCTCCTCCAATAGTTTGAGCACCCTGTCAACATGTTGAACATGATCCTTACAAGACTTGTTGTAGATCAATATATCATCAAAAAATACTAACACAAATTTTCTAAGGAAGGGTTTGAAAATGGAACTCATCAAACCTTGAAATGTGGAAGGTGCATTAGTAAGGCCAAAAGGCATGATAAAAAATTCATAATGACCCTCATGAGTTATGAATGTTGTTTTTGAAATGTCTCGAGTCTTCATTCTAATTTGATGATATCCAAAACGAAGATCCAGCTTGGTGAAATAAATTTCTCCATGTAATTCATCCAATAATTCATCAATGAAGTGGTTGGGAAATTTATCTTTAATAGTGAGCTTGTTGACCTCCCTATAATCTAGACACATATGCCATGATCCATACTTCTTGTGCACCAACACTACTAGAGTACAGAATGAACTTTGACTAGGTTAAATTATACCAGCCTCTATCATTTCTATAGCCATACGTTCAATCTCACTCTTTTGAGCATAAGGATATTTGTAAGGCCTGATGTTTGGAGGAACACTTCCTGGAACCAAATGAATAGCATGATCATGATCACGAATAGGTGAGATTCCTTTGGGAGTCTCAAACACCTTGGAATGATTGTCTAATAATTTTTGGAGATATGGAGAAATAGATTATTTTAATGTTTGAACCTCTAGTGAGCATAGTTTTGCAATTATGCCTCATTTTTTTTTCTTCAGAAGATTTTTCATGACATTAGAGCTGATTATCTTTCCTTGTTTCCCTGCGATACATAGTAATTCAACATCCTTTCCTTTCGAAAAATATTTCAAGAAAAGTTCTTGAAAATTAAAAGCTACTGTCCCCAAAGATTGTAACCATTGTACTCCTAGTACAACATCAACACCACCCATTGGAATGGAGAGAATTGGACTATTCAATACATATTCTCCCATGGTTAGATTGATATTATGGCACTTTCCAGAGAAATTTATATTTCCTCCATTTGCAACCATCATTTAACACTCTGGTTTTGGGTATAGGAAGAAATTTAATTTTTTGGCCACCTTACAATGAATAAAAGTATGGGTACTACCCGAATCAATCAGCACTATTACATTTTTCTTCTTGATATTTCATTTTATCTTGAGAGTTTTAGGAGTGGTAATTCTTGCCAATGCATTACAATATATGGTGAAATTAATTTCTTCATCGTCTAGGGTTGGTTCCTGATATATATCCTCTTCTTTTGAATTTTCTTGTTCATTTTCTTCCTCCTATTCACAATCTATGTAAAATAATTTCTTCTCATCCCACTTATAACCTTTAGTGTATTTTCTATCACAACTATAACAAAGCCCTTATTCTTATTTTTAGTGCAATTTTTGGGTATAGGAAGAAATTTAATTTTTTGGCCACCTTACAATGAATAAAAGTATGGCTACTACCCGAATCAATCGGCACTATTACATTTTTCTTCTTGATATTTCATTTTATCTTGAGAGTTTTAGGAGTGGTAATTCTTGCCAATGCATTACAATATATGGTGAAATTCATTTCTTCATCCTCTAGGGTCGATTCCTGATATATATCCTCTTCTTTTGAATTTTCTTGTTCCTTTTCTTCCTCCTATTCATAATCTATGTAAAATAATTTCTTCTCATCCCACTTATAACCTTTAGTGTATTTTCTATCACAACTATAACAAAGCCCTTATTCTTATTTTTAGTGAAATTTTTGTGGTGTCAACCTTGTAGGTTGTGAAATTCTAGGAGTAGCAACACTTCCATCTTTAGAGTTGTGAGTGGTAGGCTTCCTTGTCACCATAATTTTTCTTTCAAATTTTATTGCCAACCTGAATTCCTTCTCCAATGAATCAGGTTCCTAAAGTTTAACCTCATGTTGGAAGTTATCCTTTAAATTCCATATGAAGACATCAATCTTGTGCTCCTCTGGAATATCCTTTACCCTTATATTCAATTTTTGGAAGTCCTCAATGTGCTCCACCATTGAACCCTTTTGTTTGAGATTTATCAATTGGCTAAAAAAGGTGTTTCTCTTTGTATCCTCATAATTATCCAAGTGGATATTGGTGGACACCCACTTATTCCACTTGGGCCCCCACCATTGTCTCTTTCATTTTTTCAGTTTCAGCACAACTTATTATTTTTAGCAATTTTTTGGGTCTTGAAATTATGGAGCCATTTTGAGGCCCTAAATGATGTTTTTGGGCATCGTGCCTCTGAAGAATATGATTCCATTCCAAAATCAATATTTTTAGTCAATATTTCTATTCCTCATATAGATATTTCTAAAGATGTATCATGTGCGTCAAACGGAGATAGTATGCCAAAGTTACGACCCCGGGAAGTTGAAACACCAATTTACCCAAACGAGGCCCATAGTTTTCACGCTTCATCTCCTAGGGTTAGGTTTTTGGACTTTTAGGGTTTTCCATTGTTTCTCTATAATAAATTATCCCTTGAGCCTCATTCTAACACAGTTCAGAGGCCTTAAAGATAATCTACCAGCACCCTAGCTAGTTTATTTCTATTTTGTCTGTAAGCAAATTTCAATTCTTTGATATTAATGAAATGAAGTGTTATTTCCATTGCATATTTGTATTTATGGTTATATGTGTATTTTTTTTTGTTCCTGCATAAACCTGGATTAGTGGTATCAGAGTGGTCTGCCTTTTCTCGATCCTTCTTTGCATGTCCCCAACTAGGTCGAGGTATAAGGAGTTAGGGCTCGATTTGGTTGAACCTTTCGAGATCAGCCTCGCAAACCCTGACGGCCGCCCATGGGGGATGAAAAGAAATATGAGGGAGAAGGAGATACTATCAAAATATTTCTCTAGGAGGCCCTCAAAAAGGAAAGGAACGCGATGATGGATAACTTTGCCCAGATCCTTCAACGATTGCCCACCGGTAATGCATCTAGATCCAACAACCACTCTGGAGGCACGACTCCCTTTAAGGAGTTCCTCGACATCTCTTCGCTTGGTACGACATATCGGTATGCTGCCAAGATTGAGAAGAAATTAAAACTGAAGAAGAAAGACTTTGGATCTACGAATCAAAAGCAAGGGAAAGTTGCCCCCAAACGATAGAACAAAGGAAAAATCCAAGGCATGATGGCCCAAGACAACCTGCAGAAGCCACAAGAAAATAAAAACACTGTGAAGGCAAAGAAGGACATAGGAAATTGGTGTGAGTTCCATAAGAGTTCCACTCACAACACAAGTGAGTGTCGGGCCAAGCAGTCTCTGGTGGCCGAGATGAGGGATTCTAAATTGGATGCATGCTCTGATACTGAATTAGAACCTGACAAGGGGAATGAAAAATGGAAACATATTATTAATGCGGAGCCCAACGCTATTGTTTCCACTACGAAGATCCAGAAGGAGGAACCGGAAGATCTAGAGGAGGAGGAGTGTCTCTTCCACTCCTTGATGTGGGTAAAGGGTTCCTCGCTACAGCTCATTATAAAAAATGGGAGCCAAAAGTACCTCATTTCAGTAGATGTCGTGAAGAGGTTAGGCTTGCCGACCATAGCACACCCACATCCATACACCATCAGGAGGGTTCACCAAGGACGAGATCTCCACGTCAGCCAGCAGTGTCCCCTTCCGTATAGCATCAAGCCCTTCTCGGATGAGGTATTATGTGACATTTCTCCTCTTGATGTTTTAGATATATTATTATGCCATCCATAATTGTGGAAGCAACATGTTGTGTATGAGTCCCAACCTTGCATTGTTATTGTTACTTTGGGAAATAAGATGTACAGGATACTAGAGGTACCATTGTCTACCGCTATCTCTTTGGTTACTACAAAACAATACAGTAAGCTCATTTCCCAAACCAGGAAATTTTTTTCTTCTGATGATTCACCCCCAGGGCGAGAAGACGATTATGGCCATGACCTCCAAACAGGGATCCTCTGCATGACAAAAACAAATGGACAATGTTGTGGAGGAGTACGAGGACATCTTCACCTCACCCACAGGGTTTCCTCTGCATTTTCAAGTCAATCACCCCATTGATCTGACCCCAGGTGTGCTGCTACTCTATGGATCGATATATCGGCACTCTGTTCTAGAGAACAATGAAATTAAGAGGTAGATTCAGGAGCTACTACAGAAAGATCACATCCGACCAAGTTCATCACCCTGTGGGAGCCTAATCATGTTGGTATAAAAGAAGGATGGGACTTGGAGACTTTGTATTGACTATCAAGCATTGAACAAGATCACTGTCCAGAATAGGTACTCGATCCCATGGATTGATGACCTTCTAGACCAACTCAAAGGGGCGAAATATTTTAAAAAGATTGACTTGAAGTCTACTTATCACCAGGTACCAATCGAACCCTCTGATGTGTGGAAGACTGCCTTCAAAGCCAAGGAGGGCCTTTTCGATTGGCTGGTCATGCCTTTTGGGTTGATGAATGCTCCCGAAACCTTCATGAGGTTGATGGAAAACATCTTGCAGCCATTCACCAACTCATTTGTAGTGGTGTAGTTGGATGACATTCTCATCTTCAACCAGACTTGGGAAGAGCACCTCCACCACATCTGACAAGTCCTCCAAACACTGCGACAACACAAGTTGTGTGCCAATTTGGAGAAGTGCAATTTTTCCATGAACCAGGTTCAATATCTGGGATACATTATTGAAGAAAGGGGAGTGCATGTGGATCCAACCAAGATCCAAGTCATTTGGGATTGGCCAGCCCCAACCATCCTAATAGAGCTTCGTATATTTTTGGGTCTTGCTAATTTTTACCATAGGTTCATGTTTGTATTCTCTCATATCACTTGGCCCTTGAGTCAAGTCACCAAGGGAGGAGCGAAAGAAAAATTATTTTGGTTGGAATATCAACAAAAAGCGTTTGTAGAATTGAAACATTGCCTCTATTCTGCCCCAGTGCTCACATTACCAGACTTGCAACAACCATTTGAGATTGAGACAGATGCCTCTGCCTATGCTATTGGAGTAGTTCTTACTCAACGAGGGCATCCAGTGACATATCATAGGGATACATTGTCTGAAAATGTTTGCAAGTATCCAACTTATGACAAAGAAATGTATTCCATTATGCAGGCTTTTCGACAATGGAAGCATTACATTTTGGGGAAGGAAACAATCATCCACACAGACCACCAACCCCTACAATTCATATAGACACAAGGGAATTTTCAGAATCGGCATCGCCATCAGAAGTGGTCCACATATCTCCAACAGTTTCATTTGAACATCAAGTACAATAAGGGTAGCAACAATAATGTTGCAGACTGCCTCAGCCGACCACCGATCATGGTGCTAACCACCATTCTCAACTCTCATGGGCACGAAACTTCTGATTGGCTACTTCTCTACAAGAGTGATCCAGAATTTGGCCACACATACAAGGCACTCTTGGGGGGTACACAAGTTCCAAATTTTCACCTCCAAGATGCACTATTATGTCACTTGGGACACCTTTATGTTCCTTCAAGCAAGCGTGCCAAGATGATATGGGAATCACACTACAGTCGAGTCGCTGGGAATTTCAGGATCGAAAAAATAGTGGCAGTACTGCATAAGTATTTCTATTGGCTGAACCTTCGATAGGATGTCGGGAAGTACATCATATCGTGCACTGTTTGTGTCATTTCCAAATCGACCATCAAGAAGAAAGGCCTCTATACTCCACTACCTACCCCTAATCGACCTTGGTAATCCATCTCCATGGATTACATGTCGGGCCTTCCTTCTACTAAGCATGGAAATGACTGTGTTTTTGTGGTCGTCGACAAATTCTCAAAGATGGCCATTATGGCGGCCTGCAAGAAAAATATCACAATAGAAGCCACTGATAAACTCTTCTTTGAACAAGTGTGGGTGCACTTTGGGATCCCACACTCTATCATATCGTATCGGGATATTAGGTTCCTTAGCACATTTTGGTCCAGCCTCTGGTCAATGCTGGACACCAATCTCACCAAGTCCACATTTTTCCATCCCCAAACTGATGGCCAGACAGAGGTCGTCAATAGGATGATTGTACACCTTCTGCGCATGTACAATTCAAAGAATCCATGAACATGGGATGAGAGCCTCCCCTATTTACAACATAGTTATAATCGAGCTCTCCACATCTCAACCCACCACAGCGCCTTTCAGGTGGGCTTGGGATTCTAGCCGCTATGTCCCATTGATGTAGCCATGCCAATTGGGGCTACTCAGACCAATTCGGCTCATGTCCAGTATAAATCTGACAAAAAGAAAATATTCATCGAGCACATATGCCAACAGGTTCATGACATATTGGACAGAGCCAATGCTAAGTACAAGCAATGGCATGATCGACATCAAGTGCCACACAACTTCCAGGTGGGAAACAAAGTGTGGCTCCATTTGCAGAAGGAGCACCTCACTGGACCCCACCGCAAGCTTTTCCCACTCCGATATGGGTCATACACCATCACCAAGGCTATAGGGAAAAATTCCTTTGAGCTCAGTATTCCACCATTCCTTGGTTTGCACCCAGTATTTAATGTGGACCACCTTCGTCCCTACTTCCTACCTCTACTGGACAGATCTGACATTGTAGAACAACTCACATCAATAGAGTTAAACCCAGACTGCGTGGAACAGACCACCACAGATTTTATCATGGAAATGAAAATCAAGAACAATTTCCAACAAAACATCCAGCTATATCGGGTTGTCAAAGTTGGCTAACTCCTGCACCAAGGCAAGTGGTTCACTAGGGACCAAGTGCAGCAGAAGTTTCCTCATCTCATGGAGGAAATCAACACTATGGGGACCATTGCTTCCTAAGGGGGGAGGAATGATCTAGGTGGATATTGGTGGCCACCCTCTTATTCCACTTGGGGCCCCACCATTGACTCTTTCAGTTTTTAGTTTTAGCACAACTTGCTATTTTTAGTAGCTTTTCGGGTCCTGAACTTCCGGAGCCATTTTGAGGCCATAAACGCTATTTTTTGGGCATCGCACCTCCAGTGAATAGGATTTCATTCCAAAATAAATATTTGTGGCCAGCAGTTGTAGTCCTTGGATAAATATTTCTAACGATGTATCATGTGCGTCAAACGGAGATAGTATGCCAAAGTTATGACCCTGGGAAGTTGAGACACCAATTTACCCAAACGGGGCCCATAGTTTTGGCTCTTCATCTCCCAGGGTTAGGTTTTTGGATGTTTAGTGTTTTCCATTATTTCTCTATAATAAATAGGCCCTTGAACCTCATTGTAACTCAATTCAGAGGCTTGTATCCGTCACATCTCTTCTCAGAGATAAGCTACTAGTGCCCTAGCTAGTTTATTTCGATTTTGTCTATAAGAAAATTTCAGTTCTTTGATATTAATGAAATCTATAGAAGAAGAATATTTGAAAGGGTTTCCCCCATAGTGGGTTTTTTCCCTCATCTTGGACTAGTATCTATGTCTCATTGTTGTGATATTGTCTTCTTTATCGTCGCATGCAATTTTCTATCTTCAGTTACAGTTTATGGTTATTTATATTGCATAGATATGAATAAATTATTAATGAAAATCTAATTTGGGCTTAAATAACTAATACAACACAGAAAAATATTGAAAATTAACATCATGTCACATATTTTTCCATCTTATGTACTATTTATCATGGTTACCTATAGGGTAAAATTCCTAATTAAAGGAATCAACAAAATGTGCACAGGTAGGATATACCTTTAAAATCATAGACTCATATTCATTATGTTTCTCTTAGTAACCTTCTCACCTAATGCAGACTTATGTAGGAATTCAATAGAATATATATAGATACATAAACATAGAGATGTAGCTAAATAAATCTTAATTTCATTAATATCAAAGAACTTTAAAATGATTACATACATAATGGAAATAAACTAGCTCGAGTGACGGTAGCTTATCTATGAGAAGAGATGTGGTGGCTACATACCTCTGAACTATGTTACAATGAGGCTCAAGGACCTTATTATTATTTAACAACAAAGGGAAATTTTAAACAACCAAAAACCTATCCCTAAGATATGGAACACCAAGAGTTTGCAGGCATCGTTGGGGTTAGTTGGGGAGCCAACTTCCCGGGGTCGTAAATTGGTCATATGATATTCGTTTGGCACGTACGATACCTCATTATAAATTTCTCTCCAATTACTATAGGATTTGTGGAATGCCCTTACCTATAGCTATAGGCCTACTCCGAATCTCAAAAAAAATTCTTTTAGGGGGTCAAAATAACTCCATAAGTTTAGGACCCAAAAAACTGCTAAAAATAGTAAATGTTTCTATAATCAAGGAAACTGATGAAACCGATTGGAGATCTAGGTTGAATAGGTGGGTGGCCACTAATATGCACCTAGATCAATCCTATCCCCTTAGAAAGAAATGTTCCCCATTGCATGTAGAGCCTCCATGAGGTGAGGAAATTTATGTATAACCTGGTTCCTGGTGAGCCACTAACCCTTGTGAAGGAGTTGACATGCTTTAAAAACTCAATATAGCTGGATCCTCTATCGGAGATTGTTTTTAATCTTTGTGTCCATGATTTTATCAATTATGGCATTTCCTATACAACTTGGGTTTAGCTCTGTTGGTGTCAGGTACTCAACAACGTCATATGTGTCCAACAATGGGGGAAAGCATGGTCGCAACCGGTCCATATTGAATATTGGGTGCAGGCCAAGGAAAAATGGAAATGTAAGCTTTAAATCATTGTCCCATATAGCCTTATTGATGGTATAAGTCCCATCTCAGAGTAGGAAAAGCTTGCAGTGGGCCCTAGCAAGGAAATCCTTCTGTAAATGTAACCAGACTTTGTCACCCACTTGGAACTTGTGTGTCACCCGATGTTGATCAGGACATTATTTGTACTTAGATTTTTTTTGTGAAAAATGTCATGGACCTATTGGAGGACATGTTGAATTCCCTAAATGAAGTTGTTAGCCCTGTCAGCTTCAGACTGGACATGAGCCTATTCTTCCTGAGTAGTTGAGAATGGTATGGCAACATCAATGGGACATAGTGGTTGGAATCCCAATCCCACTTGAAAGGGGTTGTGGCTAGTTGAGTTGTGTATATTTTTGTTGTAGTTGTGTTGTACATAGGAGAGGTACTCATCACATGTGCAGGATTTGCACAATAATCATATCGATGACATCTGTTTGTCCATCAATTTGGGGGTGGAAGGTCGTGGACACAGTGATCATGGTATCCAATAAAGAACACAAGCTTTACCAAAATGTACTTAAGAACCAGATGCATTGATATAATATAATGGATTATGGGATCCCAAAGTGTACGCATACTCGTTCAAAGAAGATTTTAGCAGTGGTGTCTATTGTAATACTCTTATTGCAGGCCACCACAAATGCCATCTTAGCGAATTTTTCGACAACCATGAAACACAGTAATTGCCATGCTTGGTAGAAGGAAGGCCCAACATGTAATCCAAGGAAATTTATTCCCAAGGCCAGATGGGAGTAGGAAGAGGAGCATACAAGCCTTGCTTCTTGATTGTAGGTTTGGCAATGGTGCAGGAAGTGCAGAATATGATGTACTTCCCAACATCCTATCAAAGGTTTGGCCAATAAAAATACTTTTGCAGCACTGCCACTATCTTCTCTACCCAAAAATGTCTAGTGACTTGATTGTAGTGCACCTCCCAAAAATCTTGGCGCACTCGATTAAAGGAAAAAAAATGTGTCCTAGGTGGCATAACAATGTGTCCTGAAGGTGAAATTTTGTAACTTTCTTACCTTCTAGGAGCATCTAGCATGTGGTGCCAAATTATGTCTCACTCTTGTAAATATGCGGCCATCCTGAATTATTTTGTCCACAAGAGTTGAGAATAGTGGTCAACGCCATTATCGGTGATCAATTAATGCAATCTACAACATTATTGGTGTTTCCCTTCTTGTATTTAATGTTTAAATGAAATTTTTGCTGATATGTGGACCATTTTTTATGGCGATCGTTCTGTAACTTTCCTTATTTCTGTATGAACTACAAGGTCAATGGTTTGTATGGATGACCGTTTCCTTCCCTAGAATGTAATGCTTCCATTATCAGTAGTCCCACATAATGGAATACATCTCGGTTATGCAACCAACTCACAAATATAACAAAATATAGGTCAATGACTTAAAAATTATCCACATCGAGGGGGAAACCTCCTTTGAATTACATAAATGAACAATTCTTGGATGATTGTAACCATTGAACTCCTATTACAACATCAATAGCTCCCATTGGAATGGAAATCATTAGGCTATTCAATACATATTCCCCCATGGTTAGCTTCAGGGACATTTTTTTCCTATTTGTATGGTTGTAGCTGTAAAAACACCTAGTCGCCTACATAAAAAATTATTTCCCTGTGATGTTGATCTTCCTATTGTTTCATTTGATTATGTACCAAATTTAGGTTGTCCTTTAAGAGTTGGAGAACTTCCTGTTGATGCTCGATGTGATATTATACTGCTTGAACCTTAGAATTTTCTCTTAAATATAATTTTGATGTTTGAAACTCTAGTGAGGATAATTATGAAATTATACGTCATTTTTATTTATTTAGAAGCTTTTCCATGCCATTAGAGTTGATTATCTTTCCTTGTTTCCCTGTGATGCCTCTTAATTAAACTTCCTTTCCTTCCCAAAACAATTTCAAGTAAATTTCTTGAAAATTAAAAGCAATCTTTGGGTACGCAGGGACACCAGGAAAGATAATAATATCTAATGGCATGACAAAGATTCTAAATAAATAACATGAGGCATAATTTCAAAATTATGCTCACTAGATTTTCAAACATCGAAATCATCTTTAAGTAGTGGAATATCACATCAAGCATCAACAACAAGTTCACCAACTCCGAAAGGATAACCTAACTTTTGCACAGAATTGAATAAATTAAGGGGTATCACAGGGAAAACATGAAATATAATAAGCTCTGATGGCCTGATAAAGCTTCTAAAGAAATAACAATGAGTCATAATTGCACAATTATTCTCACTAGAGTTTTAAACATTGAAATCATCTTTAAGAGAAAATTCTAAGGTTCAAGTAGTGGAAGATCACATCAAGCATAAACAAAAAAATTTCCAACTCCTAAAGGATAAACTAAATTTGGTGCAGAATCGAATGAAATAATAGGTAGATAAATAATTTTTAATGTAGGTGACTAGGTATTTTTTACGGCTACAACCATAAAAACAAATTCCGCTCAAGCTAACCATGGGGGAATATGTATTGAATAGCCCAATGTTTTCCATTCTAATGGGTGGTGCTGATGTTGTACTAGGATTTCAATGGTTACAATCATCTAAGAATTTTTCATTTATGTAATGTAAAGGAGGTTTCCCCCTCGAAGTGCATAATTTTTAAGTTGTTGATCTATCTTTTATTCTATTTGTGATCTGGTTGCATAACAATATCCTTGTCATAGGTGGGATACTTTCAGACAATATTTGAAAGGTTCTCACTATGATATTCCATTGGGTGCCCTTGTTTGGTAAGGAATACACCAATGGCATATTCAAAGGCATTTGTCTCAATTTCAAATGGTTGTTATAGGCCTGTTAATGTGAGCATTGGTGCAGAGAAGAAGCAATTATTCAACTTGTCAAACACCTTCTATTGGGATTCAAACAAAAATAAATTTTCTTTCACTCCACCCTTGGTGACTTGACTCAAAGGCCAAGTGATATGATAGAATCCCAACACTAACCTACAATAGAAATTAATGAGACCCATAAATTTGTGGATCTCTATTAGATTTTTTGGGATTATTCAATCCCGAATGACTTGTATCTTGGTTGGTTCCACATGCATTCCCCCTCATCAATGATGTACCCCACATATTGGACTTGGGTCATACCAAAAGTTCAATTATCCAAATTGGCACAAAATGTATGTTGTCGCGAGGTTTGGAGGACCTATCAAATATGGTGTATGTGCTCTTCCAAACTCTGGTTGAAGATAAATATGTCGTCTAGGTACACTACCATGATCGAGTTGGTGAAGTTCCATAAGATGTCGTCCATCATTTGCATGAAGGTTTCGGGGGCATTCATCAATCTGAAAGGCATGGCTAGCCATTAAAAAGGCCCTCCTTGTATTTGAAGGAAGTCTTCCATAAATAGAAGGGTTCAATCAGTACCTGGTGATAACTAGACTTCAATTCAATCTTGTTGAAATATTTGGCCCCCTTGAGCTGGTCAAGAAGGTCATAAATTTGTGGGATTGGATACCTATTCTAGAAATTTATCCTACTCAGTGATTGATAATAAATATAGAGCCTCCAAGTTTTTTCCTTATTCTGTACCAACATTATCAAGCTCCCACGGGGTGATGAACTTGGCCTGATGTTCCCTTTCAGCAACAACTGTTGAATATTCCTCTTGATTTCATCATCCTCCAAAATAGAGTGTCGGTATATTTTTCCATTGGGTAGTGGTGTGGCTAGGGTCAGATCGATAGAGTGCTTGACCTGACAGTGTAGGGGTACCCCTGTGGGTGAGGTGAATATGTCACTGTACTCCTCCACAAGCTTGCCGATCTACTATTTTTGTGCAGAGGAAACATGTCTCAAAGTTATGGAGGTGGCCACAATATTCTTATTTCCCTATGGTTGAATCATAAGGAAGAAAAATTTCTCAGTCTAGGAAATGATATTACTGCATTTGTTAGTAGAGATCAAAGAGATGGAAATAGGTTGTACTACCTATAACATCCTGTATAAATTATTTCCTAAAGTAATAATAAAAATGTGAGGCCTAGACTCATACACAGTATGATGCTTTCATAAGTATGGTTTTCCTAATAATACATCACAAACTTCAAGAGGATAAAAATCACACATTACCTCATCCCCGAAGGGCTTGATGTTGTAGGGAAGTCAACAATGGTGGTTGACCCAGAGATCTCATCCTTGGTAAAGCCACCCGATGGTGTACAATTGCGGGTGTGTTGTAGTGAGTAGGCCTAGCCGCTTCATGACCTCTACTAAAATAAGGTTCTTTTCATTCCCGCAGTCGACAATTAACTACAATGGAGAACCCTTCACCCACATTTGTGAGTGGAAGAGACACTACCCCTCCTCTGGATATTTGGGATCAACCTTTTGGATCTTAGTGGTGGCCACGATGACGATGGGTTACGCATCAATAATCTTCTTCCCTTTTTCGTTCCCCTTGTCAAGTTCTGACTCAGATTTAGAACATGCATTTGACTTGAAATCCTTCAGCTTAGCCACTAGTGGCTACTTGGCTTGAAACTCACTTTTTATGTGAGCGGGAATCTTATGGAACTCACACCATTTCCTCGTTTCCTTCTTTGGCTTCATGGAGTTGTTATTTTCTTGAGGCTTTGGTGAGTTGTCCCGGGTCACCTCGCCTTGGATTTTTCCTTTATTCTATGGTTTGGGGGTGCCTTTCCCTTCCTTCAGATTCACATATCCAAAGTCTCACTTCTTTTGTTTAAATTTTTTCTCAATCTTGGAAACATATCAGTATGCTAGACCAAGTGAGGAGTTTTCCAAGAACTCTATTTCCTTCTGAATTTATTTTTTCAAACAACTACGGTACTTGAGCACCATATGTTTCTCAGAATATTTGATACCCAACTTTGTGTGAAGGGTATGGAAAATATTTGTTATCTCATGCACATTTTGACCCCTTTGTTGTCATAGTGTAGTCCATTGTATGTACTTGTCCTCATATCTCCCCATGGGGTAATATTGTTCTTTGATGGTGTCTCAGAAATAATTCCAAGTGGAGGTGGATAAAAACAGTTGGGTTTCTCTCTCGCCCCTTTGTTCACAATAGGTTTCACACTAGTCCTTGAAATGGGGGTTGGCTTCGAGGAGTGAAAAGGTGATCCTTTCCCTATTGGAAAAATTATGAAATGAAAAATATCCATCCAACCTATTTAACCACCTATCTACGAAGTCTACATCTATATAGCCTTCAAATATGGAAATGTCGAAGTTGAATTATACCTTTAAGGGAGTGGCACCTCCAGAGTGGCTTCCAGAAGAAGATGCATCACCTATGGGCATCCACCGAAGGATATGGGAAATTTATCCAGCATCATGTTCCTCTGTCACTCGAGGGATTATTCTAGAAATATTTTGAAAGGATATCTTGCTCCCTTGTCTTTCTTTTCTTCTGCCATGGGAGGTCGTCGGGGTGTGCAAGGCTCATATTGCAAAGTTTCAATCAGTTTGAGCCCTAACTCCTTATACCCTGACCTTTTTCGAGAAATGCAAAGAAAAATAGAGAAAGTGCAGCTCAATATGATACCATTTGTTTAAACTTATGCAAGAACGCAACAGAATACAAATATAGACATAAACACATAGATGTAGAAAAAATAAACCTTAATTTCAATAATATCAAAGAACTGAAAAATGCTTACATACAGATTCGAAATAAACTATCTTGGGTGATGTTATATTATCTCTGAGAAGAGATGTTGTAGCTACATGCCTCTAAAATATGTTACAATCATGCCCAAGGGCCTTTTTATTATTGAACAACAAAGGGAAAACCTTGACAACCAAAACCCTAGCCCTAGGATATGGAACACCAAGAGTTTGTGGGACTTGTTGGGGTTAGTTGGGAAGCCAACTTCCCGGGCTCTTAACTTGGTCATATGATCTTCATTTGGCATGTACAATAAATCATTATAAATTACTCTCCAAGTACTATATGATTTTCGACATGCCCCTTCCTATGGCTATGGGACTACTGCAGACCTCAAAAACACATCGTTTAGGGGGTAAAAACAACTTCAAAAGTTCAGGACCCGAAAAACTACTAAAAATATTAAATGTTGCTATAATCAAGGAAATTTATGAAACTAACTAGATGTCTAGGTGTAATATGCGGGTGGCCACCAATATCCACCTATATCACTACCAATATTTGACATGGGGAAGGTATTTTAAGAATGAAGACGATCTTTTCATTTTCATAACCCTCTAACATATTTAATCATTTATCCATAGCCTCTTCATCTATTTAGTATTCAAATAAGGGGATATCAAAGCTAACATGTACATTGAAGTGTATCACACCTCTTAAATTTATCCTTGTTGATATGGTCCAACTGTTGTCAGCAATCATTGAAGGATAAAGGTGTAGTTGTCAATCATGTCATTCCTTTTTTGCATGAGTGGTTATTGGAGATAAACTTTATAAGATATCCTTCTCCATAATCTCCATTTCCTTCTACCATGGGAGGTTTCATGGGGTCGTGATAATTATCATTCCGAAGTGAAAGTAGCTCAAGACCTAATTCTTTGTACCTTGACCTCATCAGAGACATGCATCAAGAAACAATGAGAAAATCACTCCAATACCACTAATCCAAGTTTTATAATGAATGAAAAAAAAGATAGGAAAGGAAAAAAAACACACATAGACATAAATATAGCAAAAATCATAGTATTATAGTGAAATCCAACTTCTATTAATAAATAAAATAGTATAATATTGTAGAAGAAAAACTAGCTAGAATGGTGGTATCTATCTATAAAGAGAGAAATATGGTAGCTACACACAATCACAAAAAGGATTACAATAATTGAATTTAACATAAATAGATAATCATGTAGGTTAAAAACCCTAACCCTTGAAGATGAATCAATAAAAGGTCTAGGCCCTAGGTGGGTAGTTGATAAATCAACTTCATGGGGATAAATTGTTTTCTTATAGTTTCACATTAGCTTATTGGAAATTACTGTTCAAGGATTATAACTTTTAAACAAATCAAAGGAATTCCATGGCAATCCTAGCCCCTCAAATTGCCAAAAAACATCATTTATGGCCTCAAAGTGACCCTGAATTTGGGATCTAAAATATTGTAGAAAAACTACCAAGAAGATAAAAAATCATTGAGTCAGTGGAAGAGGAGGTTATCCATTAATATCCACTCATATTATTCATCCTACCTTAGGAATAAATGGTCTCCATTGTAACAAGTTCCCTCATTAATGGGAAGCTTCTACTAAATTTGGCTCCTGGTGAGCCAGTTTCCTTGGTGAAGGAGTTGCAAGGAGTTTCTCTACTTTGATAACCTAATAACTCTAGCTTATTCAATGACGTTATGATTGAGTTCAATGGGGACTGATTGCTTGACTCCCTTGAGGTGTCCAACATAGGTGGGAAATATGTTTGAAGTAGCTATACATTAAATATTGGGATCAAACCAAGGAAAGGATGAATAATCAACTTGAAATAATTTTCACCCATAGCTCTTAAGCTTGTGTAAGGTATATAACAGAGTGTTTTTAGATTATGTGGGGGGATATGAGGCACTCTTTCTATAAATGTAATCACACCTTATAACGCCCTAAAACTTACTTGAAACCTAATGTTGTTTATGTCACTTCTTGTACTTGGCATTGGATTTCTATATGATATCATTAAGCTATTGTTGTAGGTGTTGGACCCATTCCACAAATTGGGATACTCTATATGCCTCATCCTATGCATCATAGGACTCTATTGGTGAATATGAAATGATAAAATCTACATAAATTACGAATGGTTAGAACCCTAAGCACATTTGAAAAGGAATATGGCCAACAAAGTTATGGAGGGATCTGTTATAGCTAGAACATATGGAAGGTCTTCATCTCATGTACATGAAAATTTGGTGTTGTACATGCACAATATATGCACAATCATAATGTTCACCTGTCCTTTTTTTCCATCTATTGGAGATGAAAGGAAATCAATTTGGCTAGGATGGTATCCATTAAATACCATAAGCTAGACAAGAAGGTATTGAGGAACCTCTTATCTTGTTAGCTTAAATTCTTAACACAAGTGTACAAAAAGAGATCACTTTAGATGTGTGTGACAAACAACCCTAACAACAAATATGGCTACTTAACTTCTTTATATATTCATTATATAGTCGAAAACAATGTGGCAAAAACCTAGATCTACGCAGTAAAAACAATTAAACAGTAAAAATAAATAAGGGTTGCTCCAAATATCCAATGGACAAGACAAGATATATAAATAATTCTATATGTATTAACACCTAGGAAATAAACAAAGAATGATGTTACCAGTCCCACTCAATGGGATGGGTTCTTAGTTGTCCTCAATGCTTCAAATCCAGAAGTTTCTCTCTCATAATGGTGTAGAAAACCCAATACATGTTGAACTCTGTGGGAGCTCAGGAAGAAAAATAGTAATAAAAAGTGATCAAAATATGACTATGATAAAAGGATCAAAGTCTGACCATGAAAAAAGGATCAAAGTAAATAATGAATGGAAAACCATCCTATTTATAACAAAATATTGAGTTAACCATGATAATGGTGCATAATAAATTATTATTAACCAATATCTAGATCAAACTACTTGGAATATTTTAATATCTTTTGTTAGAGGAAAAAAAAATTAATCGGTTAAATCCCTTTATTTAGAAATAATAAACAAATAAATGAATTATTTATCATTTAAAGAATGGGGTTAAAGAATAATTTAACAAATAATGATTTGTTTAATTATTTCTAGGTGATTTAGTCAAATTTAACAAGGAATATTAATTAAATAATAATTTAATTAATTATTCCTAGAGAATAATAAGATAAATAATGATTTATCTAATTATTTATCATAATTTGGGTTAAATATGACCAGGAATATTGTTTAAACAATTGTTTAATTAATTATTCCTAGAGGAAAATCAAATAAATAAGGATTTATTTAATTATTCCTCATGGGGTTTCTTATTTGAACCTGAAATAACTTAATAAAATATGGTTTATTAAATTATTTCTTATAGTGAAAGAAATTTTACTATGGTAAAATTGGTCTTACATGGTGTACTTTGATCCATCTAATTGTAAATGGTTAGATGACCAAAAAATGGTTTAACATATCCCTTATAAAATAATGGTCCAAGGTAGCCAAAAAATAAACAAAAACATGCTTAAAGTAGAGTTTAATAGTTGATATTAGTTGTGCCACTCTTCATGCATTGTGCCAAAATGACCATCCTATTGTAATATCCCAAAATAGGGACTGCAACAATATATGAATAGTTATGCAGAGAAATAATGCAGATCATCAAGATTATAGTAGGAGGCCAATGTGGAGAACTTCTAAATGTGTTTACAGCAGCAAATCAGATATACAGTTAGGCTCATAAAATGTACAACAGGAAATAGAAAACTCCAATAGAAGAAAATACTCAAAAAGAGGTGATGCAACCATGTATATGAAGAGATACTGCCTTGAAAGCGTTATTTGTATTGTGCTACAACAGATGTTGATTACAACTTATATCTAGAGAAAAATAATGCACGAAAATTCAAATCTATGACAAATCCATACACTATAAAGTCTCTTCTTCAAAATCCCCTTGGGGTTTTCAGCAAAATATGAAGTACGTGGAGTAGATCTAATATCTAAAACTGCAGATCTATAGAAATATTCAAAAATTCAGGAATGTTCATATCTGATATGATATATACAATAAAATTATCATCTCCAATGGATCTGAAAATGTGATGGGAAAATCCCCAACACATGAAAATCACTCCTCCAAAATATGTGCCAAAGTGACCCTGCAACAACACCTACATAAAAATGTAGATCTGGAAGTAAAACTACACCGTAGGGTTTAATATATGTATGGCCACATGCCAAGATATGTAAATGATGCTCAAGATGTTCAATACCCTCTTTCCAATGGAGTAGAAGACTTCTCCACTGAAAAGGAGCACTGAAATTTTATAGATATGAGTAGATCTAGCCTCCACTTGCTGCAGCTTTCAAAGACAACCAAAACCTCAACAGGATTTGTGTTGTAGTTGGAAGAATAAGCTTGGCCTTCAGCCAAATAGTGGACTATGCAATACAAGACTCTCCCAAGAGCTACTCAATGGGAAGAGGTGGGATTCCCGACCAAGAACACCCAATTCTAAAAAACATTTGAAATCTAGGCTAAACAACCAAAGAAAGCTTGTATGTCTAAACAGACAATACCTCATAAATCTGATATCATTCAACAACCTTTTCATGCTGCCATCCTCTTCCTTTTATAAGTTGAGAGCTTGCAAACCCTAAACCACCTCCAACTAAAACTGTGTTTTGCCTCATTGATGGCCACTCCTCCAAGACAATGTTGTTGATTTGGTCATGGTTGACCCAATCAAAAGATTCAACCCCTTTCACACCTAAGGGTGATTATTTAAATAGCCCAGATTTAGCCTTGTTCACATGTGGCATTGATTTATTTACTTTTTAATAGTTTTATTGATCCTCCTTTACACATTTATTTAGGAGACAGAAAAAAATAAATAAAAATAAAAATAATAAAAATTAAATAAAAATTAAATTCCCATTAGCTTAGGAATAATTGGGAATATTATAGTCCTCCCCTCCAAAATGTTGCTTGTCCTGAAGCAACTAATAAGGTGAGTGTTGCAACTCTTTTCCTTCTCCATTGGTGACATAAACGTGTGATAATATTCCTCCATAAGCTAAGTTTTCACCAATCCATCCCTCCATGAATTTCTCCTCCAAAGTTCTCATGAGATGCAAATAACTCATCTCATAAGGAGACAATAAATCACATGAAACAAACATGGCTTGCCCAAAGTTCTCCCTGAAATATGTAACATAAGGTTCATGGAGAATATCCATCCCATAGGGCACATACATACCTCCCCTCCTTCCTCCATACATCCCCATAAAAAGTACAATCATCAATATAGGGGATCAAAACAACATATATGAAAACATAATTTTTTTCATATAGAGGTGGGTCATATTCCCACATGTGGAACTAGCATTGTGCATCTCCTACTTGCGTTAGATCTAGATGTGGTAAGTGGTTTTCCCACCACTTACTCTCTACCCATACCATCTCACCATAGCTGGAAGTGTGAGATATATTTGGTGCCTTAGGGAAGCACCCATCATGCTGCAAAATCTCCCTTTGCTCATCAAGGGAGTGGCCAAATTCAGAAATTTTTGTGGCCCAATATTGGCCATGAAGTTTACAGATATAATACTCCTCCTTGGAGTCATGGCCTGCATAAAGATGGTGAAATAATGCATACAATCATAATATAAAACATGTTTTACAGGATCATGTTCTTCACCAACAATCCTCCTGATATAAATGGAGTGGTGCATAGATCTATCCTCTTCCTCAAAAAGAGAAAGAGAGGGTTGATTTAACTTTTCCATAGATTTATGTTACTGCTCCATCTCCACATGGTACATGCATCTTTGACAATGCTGATATAGTTATTTTTCAAAGCCCTCCCAATAGTAGCTCCTCAATATGATGTTGTTGAGCTTCATGGAATATGTGTGGCTGAAACAAAACTCTTCATAGGCCCCTTGTAGCAACATCTCCTTGATCTTGGAGGCTCTAGACAAGAATATCCTACCATGATCATAGATGACTCCATCTTGGATTGAATAGCTCTCATAATGTAGTAATTTGGCAAATCGAATTCACTATCCTATTAGCAGTAAATTTAAAACTAATTAGTCAATATTAGGTAGTATGACTAATTAGGAGTGTGTTTTTCAGGAGTGGCATTTAAGCTTGCACACTTTCAGAATTTGTTTCTCTTTTTTGGTATGGGGTTGTACCTTTCTTGTTTTATAATCTTCCCTCTTTTCTCTTTTTTATTGATTTTTAGATTTTTCTTTTTCTTTCAAGACAAAAAATCAACAACTAACTGAAATGCTTAAAGGTTGAGCTTATTGCTATTCCTATCTAACCTATTCTAACTTGGAATTTTTACATGTTTTAGATAATGAACTCTCTTTTCCATTACAACCAATCCAGTAAATGATTCCATGATTGATTCTTCTTCATCTCCATGGGCAGGCTGGACAAACAGGGCCACTCCCACTCTTTTTGTTTCTTAGCAGCAGTGCTAAATAATCTTCTCACTTTTGGTAATACACTGCTCCTAATAACCTTTATCCCTTCTTCAAATTTCTTCAAGAAGTGAGCATAGGGATCTTGAAATAATTCCTGGTGAAGAGTATTTGGAAAACATGTTTCAACCAGGATCATCTCTTGTTTCTCCACTGGAGCAAGGCAAATATTCTCTTGAGAAAGAAAAACTTCCTCATCTTCATTGTCATCTGAACTGGAGGACTCATCATATATTGTAGCATTGTCCTCTTGTAATCATAGTATGCTCTGGTTCAGTGGACTGTGCTCTATGAAGAGATTATCATGTTCTTGAGTAGGGGTATCTCTTATTACCTCAACCTTTTCAGGAGAAATCTCCTTATCTTCATCCTGCTCAAGAAATTTCTCTTTCTTTTCAACCTTACAACTAATAGATTGTTGATTCCCAATTATGTGAAAGTTATTTCTGATGGATTGGATTGGCTGATTGTTGCTCTCAAGATGATGATAATGAAATTCATGACACCAATCCACTGCTGGTTGCCCTGCATGATTAGTTTCTGTTTGAAGCTCAACATCATCATCAGATTGATCAGAAGTTGAAAAATCATTAGTATACACAATTTCACCAATCAAACATATTGGGTTATCAGTTTGTTCCTCTTTGAGATTTTCTATAACTATGTTTTCTGATTCAATACAACAAGGTTTAGTAAGTAGATGAGCAGAAGTGTTTTGTTCAAATGGAGGTTTGGAGGTTGGTTGTCTGTTTAATATTAGATCAATCTCTTCTTCTGTTAAGAGAGAAGGAATTGTCTTTTTTCTTAGGAAAAATGTGCAACGGTCTTCTTGAGCCTCTTCTAATGGATCTCCAATTGAGTTTGCAAGGGAAATTTGAGGTTTCTCTTGTTTTTCCTGGTCTATCTCAGTTTTGGACAACTCCTCATGATTTTTGTGATAGTTATTTAAAATATGGGATTCGGGAGTTGTTTCTAATAGATTATCAGGATGCCATTCTATTTTAATCATATGAAATGAGTCATGAAATAAAGGCAGAGACTCTGGTTGTGTTGTCTCTTCTCCTATTTCAGATTTTTTGGATTCAAAATGGCTCATGTTTTCCTCAAGGCACTGCTCACTATTACTTTTTGCAATCTGGTAATGAAGTTCTCTTAATATAATGGTACAATATATAGGTAGATAATCAGGAATTTCCTGACAACCTTCTTCATTGCTTTCTTTGTAATCTTGTTCATCGCACATATCTTGTAATGTTTGGGTTTGCTCTTGATTTGAAAGGAGCATGGGCTGCTCTAGATCATCAATATTCAAATTAGCCTCATTCCATTCAATTCTTTTCCCAAGCATATGCACCATCTTTTCCATCATGACCAACATTTTTTCTTTATTGTTTTCTCTATAGTCTTGCTCACCTTATTTAATAAAGTCTTGATCATCATCTATATATTTCTCATTGTCTAGGTCTTGTAATGGTTGAGTTTGTATTTGGTCAGGAAAAAACATAGGTTGCTCTAGATAATGAACATCAATATTAACCTCATGCCTATCCAATATTTTATCAAGTATGTATACTATTTTTCCAATTAGGTCCAATAATGTGTTTAGTTTAGCTTCTCTATCCATACTTAGATCCATGTTTGTAATTAGAGGTCACTGTATCTTTTCAACCAGTTCAGATTCTTCTGCCAGTGGAGTCATTAGGTCTTTTGGGATTGTAGAGTCGCCAAGTGGAGGATTTTGAACTTCGTTGTCCACCAACAGCATGATTTGGTTTTCTCAATGCATTCCCAGGAGAGATTTCAAGGACTAATGAAGTAATAGGCCTACTGGAGGCCAGCGGAGTCACCAGGTGGAAACGTTTTAGCTTTTGTGAAGGTAAAATGTTTTATGGTTCCACCACCATGTTTATTATGAAGCCAATCTAAAATATTTTTTTGTTTTTCTGAGTTTCTATGGTTGTTTGAAATACTAACGAGTCTATAAGAGCTTGCTAGGCAACTATGAACTCAGGGGTCCCACCGTGATTGCCATTATGTTGGTGTCCCGTGTTTTGATAGATTGGCTAACCAAAAGACAAGGAAACATTAGAACCAATATTTAAAGTTCCAGGATCTATTCCTCCTGTTCTCAGAGAGGGATCTCTCAAATTTTTAGCAAAGATATGTCTTGTTTGCTTTAAATTATTGATTTTAGACTAGCTATTAAGTGCAGGTGTTTGTTTCTTTGAATTGATACAGTAGAACATGAAAGGTCTAGGAAAGACATATAGAATGGAGAAACATCTGGTTCATTGGGCAATGGAGTCAAGAAGAGGTCATAACATACTCATCAACGGATATGGGATATCAAAGGGAAAATCTAACTTGGCCGCAGGATCCTTTGGTTTTGGAATGAGATGGACATCAATGATTTGGAAAGAGAAACTTGATTCTCAACGAATGGAACTTGAAAACATAACTTGAACAATAAAGAAATATTTGGTAGATAGGGCTAACCATAAATTCTACAAACATTGTTTAAGCAAATAATGACTTCAAGACAACTTTCAAAATGAAGATTCAGGGAAAACCCTATTTCCTCAAAGATTTTATTTCACATGACTTAGAAAACATAAAATATTCAATGATATTTGCAGTCATAGAAGAGGGAACACCTAACACATCTATGATCACAACTATAAAATACCTTTAAGAAAATTATTTAAGAAAGGACAAAGGGAAAGATCATAACAGACCTCCTTGAATTACTATAAACAAAAGAACTTCAAAGGGAGACTTCAATAACAGTCTTTAGGTGGCAAAAGACAAGCAAGGAGAACCATAGATCATGTTGAAACCAACTGTTCAAACTATTAAGGAAATAAACAAGCATGAGGACTAAAGAGAGAGATTAAAGACTCTAAAATACCTTAGCATAAGAAAAAATGAAACAGTGAAGGATGAACAGGTCTAAGCTGCTTCCAGGAGTCATTTCTTAGCCTAAAACTTCCAACCTACTATAGTAAGAAATTATGGAACAGAATGAAAACAAGAGAAAAAATTAAACAGTTCAGAATACTTCACCAACAGCCAAGCTCATGGATCCAATGATAGATCCTTCTCAAGAAAAAGCATGCAACAACATCATCAGGACTTCCAAGACTTTAGTTTCTTCTTCAACTTCAACAGACTATGTATAATTTCAGAGAGTTTCAGTATTACAACTAGTGCTCAACCAACCAACACTTTATCATCTTCTTTAGTAGTATTTATAGAAGAATGAGGTGAGATATGATAAAAGATCTCCAAAGATAATTAATACAATCTTAATGGCTTCTTGGCCTTTGGGGGCCTCAATGAAGAAGATTACATAGGTGTTCTCTGTATTAAATAATTGACATTAATATTTAAGCTTGGTGGGAACTCTTTTGACTTTTGAGGCTCTGTGTTGTGTAATAGTTACTCTGTTGACATTTTTTACATTAAGTTCCTTGGCAGAAATAACTATTCAGTTGTGCTTGAGGAAAATGTCTAATCTTGATCAATAACTTCGGCCTCTGTTTGAATGATTTGAGGCACAGGTGCCATTGTGGTAGCTGGGAGGAATCAATTTGCCTCAAATGTGGCGGTGGAGGCTTTCCTGTTTGATAAAAAAAATTTATTTCCGTTTAATTGTGTCTTAATTGGGAGGATTAGGATTTTGATAATCAATTTTGGCTGTAATCCTCATAAATCTGTCTTCAATCTTTCATGTTGGTCCGTTTTTGTCTTTGACGCTGATGCTCTTTGATTTTTGATTCACTTGCTATGTTCCTTGGTGTGCAGGGCTGCACAGGGATCGAATGGAATCAATGCCTCGTTAATCATTGATGAAACGTGGAGTTTAAACCCTATGAATGATTCTCTTTGATGAATCGAAGGCAGGAGGATCATCATCCTCAGCCTTTCTTCAGCATGGTGGAAAAACCATTTAAACCCTGCAAAATACGAAAAAAATTATGAAATTCTGCATATATAGGTTAACTTCTTTTGAAGGACATGTGGGGAGAGCGTGGCTGTTGGATGGCATCATCCAACATTTAGGATTTAGTCAGAGAGGTCAAAAGGAAAGTAGAGGAGGAATTAAATCAGAGTAGTCGATCGCGCAAAGATCGACGGTCGAGAGTGAGGATGAATAGTCAAAGCGAAAGAGTCGCTTTATTTGGAAAAATGGAGAAAATGGGCTAAAAACCTTTGTTTCGGCGAAAAAATGGTTAAAAATGGCATTTGGGGTTCGGGATGATCGTGGGCCGTCGGATGAGATCGGCCCACAAGATCAATGACTGAGATCAGGTATTGACAAGACCTTAGAAAGATGCCCCAGACATCAAAACCTTTAATTAAATCACTCTGTATAACTATTTTGGGTCATGAAAAGGATTTTTGACTGCGCGGGGAAACAGTGAAGACCTGCCCCATTTAAATTTTTCTGCGTCAACGCTGATGTGGCACTAGGACCACCGACACTGCTGTGGATGAGGGGGACCGAGGCGATTGAATGTGGACCATCGATCTACAGATCGGATCGATGGCAGAGATGTTTTCATGACCGCACCGTACCTTTGCTTATCGCATGGGCTTCTTCGGAGTGCGATCACCGTTCGATGAGTGGCCTTAGATCGGACAACGCACATCAATATCGCACCCACTCCACATCTGACCTTTAATGCATGATGAGGGTGGTTTTTTCAATAGTGCTCAAAGCTACATGTCGGCCGGTGAATGGCATCGCTGCCAATCGGGGAAAACCACCTTCCTCTTGAAAGCGGTGGGATGGATTCCGCCTGGTTTTCTTTTAACATGACGAAAAAACACATTAAAACCCAAAAATGTAATTTAATTAAAGGTTTTGGTCGGGAGGACTTTACATTGATGAAATGGCTTGGCGCCTGTGCGGGGCCATGGGTTATGTGGAAGATAATATGACCGGGGAGATAGAATGGAGGGCTAATCGGCATCGGAGAATTAGATAGAGGGAAGAGACTTGTGCGCTGTGTTTCCCCTGATGCGATAAACACCCAAATGGATTAGCGCCTGGTTCTAGCACCAGGGCACGTGCAGTGGAAATGGCTAAAGACTTAGCCCAAGGGGGCTTAAGTCTATCCTAAAAAAGATGTTTTTTTATGCAATTTTCGATGTTTTTAATGGATGTTGGGGGTTTCGATAAGGCAAAGAAAGAGGCTTAAACCTTATCAAAGGGGTTTTGATGAAGGGGAAAGGGGAAAAACATGAAAATGAGGGATTTTAATGGGGATTAAAGGGATAAAAATGAGGTTAGTTTTGGAAGTGGGAGGAAAAGAAAAAATGGTGTTTGCAGCAGTATCATGTCTTTTAAATCAGCAAGATTTCTTAATGTAAAATGGGCACAACAGTGAAGATTTGGATAGAGGCATGGGGCCTTTCAAGAGTCTTCAAGAGCCAACACATTTTTGTAATAAAATTTGTTCCTTGAAGGCTCTAAAAATGATTTAGCCACCTTTTGGTATAACAAATTTTATAGGTGGCTAACAACCTCCATCTCCAAATAGAAGTACATATCCTCCTACTGTCACAGCGCTGGAGGATCTTTCCAGCTCTTCCTCTTCCTTCTCCTCATCAATGGAGAATATCTCATCATTAATAGACCCTTTTTCTTGATCTCCTCTTGAAAAAGGAATCCTCATGTCTTCTTCTTGAGAATAAATTTCTTGCTGAAGTGGGGCCGTTGACCTTGGGAAAGCATGTAGCAGATTTTTAACCCCCTCAACAATGTTCTGAAATGGAGTTGGCTTCATGGATCCTTCCAACTCATGCAAAGGTTATGAATTCCTGGGCTTGGTTTTCTCACCCAAGGAAACTTTAGATTGTTTTAAATCAAATCTTTTCACTAATCTCCTAGTGAACTTTGCATAAGTAGAGATGTTTACATTTCTTAATGAAGAAGATTCAAATAAACCTTGGAGATGCAACACTGCTACTCTTATGGCTACTTCTTCTGAAACTTGATGCAGCTGAAAATATGTGTCTAGCTTCTTTACCCAAGACTTGGCTAAGCTCTCAGGTGATCCATCAAAAGTAGGTAGAAAGAATCTACCCAAAGTGTGCTGCATGCACCCTCTTCTTCTACTGTATTTGTTGGATCTTCTCTCTTCTTTGAGTTGACAAAACTCTTGGAAGCTTAGATGCTCCTTGAAACTTCTAGACTGAGATTCATATTCTTGGAGATAGTCACCAAGAGTCTCCTCCTTTCGTGTTTCTCCTTCTACTTCTTCTCTTGCCAGGAATGTAGGCATGCTACAGTGTTGTATATTTGATTGTGTGGCTGAATGCTCACACACATAGTATGAAAAACTGGGGGGATTTCTTCATGTGCAAGGCTTATTGAGGGATCTGTGTGTCTTTCCCTCCTCATTCCCATTATTTCAATTTTGAACTCATGCATAGTTTGGAACAGAGTTTTTGAGAACTCCTTCCCTTTCATTCTTCCAGATAAAGGGGTTTTACCCTTGTCTTTATCATCATTTGTGTAATCACATTTCTTATGTCTTCTCTTTAGATACCTCTTCTCTCTGTCATTAAGAGGTTCTTCTTCTTCATAAGACATATTGGCTTCTTATAATACACAGATGGTGCCAAGATGATGCTCTGATACCACTGTAATATCCCAAAATAGAGACTGTAGAAATATATGAATAGTTATGCAGAGAAATAATGTAGATCATCAAGATTATAGTAGGATGCCAATATTGAGAACTCCTAAATGTGTTTACAAAAGAAAATGAGATATAAAATGAGGCCCATAAGATGTACAACAGGAAATAGAAGACTCCAATAGAAGAAAATCCTCAAAAAGAGGTGCTGCAACCATGTATATGAAGAGAAACTGCCTTGAAAGCGTTATTTTTATTATGCTACAACAGCTTTTGATTACAAATTAGATCTATAGAAAAATAATGCATGAAAAGTCATATCTATGACAAATCCATACACTATAAAGACTCTTATTCAAAATCCCCTTGGGGTTTTCAGCAAAATATGAAGTACATGGAGTAGATCTGAGATCTAAAGCTGTAGATCTACAGAAATATTCAGATATTCAGGAATTTTAAAATATGATCTGATATATACAATAAAATGATTCTCTCCAATGGATCTCAAAATGTGAAGGGCAGATACCCAACACATGAAAATCACTCCTCCAAAAGATGTGCCAAAGTGACCTTGCAACAACACCTACATAAAAATGCAGATCTGGAAGTAAAACTACACCGTAGGGCTTAAGATATGCATGGACACATGCCAAGATCTGGAAATTATTCTCAAGATGTTTAATACCCTCTTTCCAATGGAGTAGAATACTTCTCCACTGAAAAGGAGCACTGAAATGGTCTAGATATGAGTAGATCTAGCCTCCACTTGCTGCAGCTTTCAAAGACAACCAAAACCTCAACAAGATTTGTGTTGCAGTTGGAAGAAGAAGCTTGGCCTTCAGCCAGATAGTAGACTATGCAATACAAGACTCTCCCAAGAGCTACTTAATGGGAAGAGGTGGGATTCCCAACCAGGAACACCCAATTCTAAACATCATTTTAAATCTAGGCTAAACAGCCAAAGAGATCTTGTATGTCTAAACAGACAATACCTTAGAAATCTGATATCATTCAACAACCTTTTCATGTTTCCATCGTCTTCCTTTAAGTTAAGAGCTTGCAAACCCTAAACCACCTCCAATGACATGAGCCACCTCCAACTAAAACTGCATTGTGCCTCATTGATGGCCACTCCTCCAAGACAATGTTGTTGATTTCGTCATGGTTTACCTAGTCAAAAGATTCAACCCCTTTCACACCTAAGGGTGATTATTTAAATAGCCAAAATTTAGCCTTGTTCATATGTGGCATTGATTTATTTACTTTTTAGGAGTTTTATTGGTCCTCCTTTACACATTTATTCAAGAGATAGAAAAATAAAACAAAAATGAATATTCCCATTAGCTTAGGACTAATTGGGAATATTACACTATCCTAGAGAACCAATCAACAACCATAAACACATAATTATTACTATTATTGCCATTTTTTAGCGTAAATTCTTAATACAAGTGTATGAAAATATATCACTTTAGTTGTGTGTGACAAACAGACCTAACAACAAAGATGGTTGCTTAACTTCCTTAGATCTGCAATAGATATTCGAAACAGATGCAACAAAAACCCAGATCTATGAAGTAAAAGAAGTTAAATAGTAAAAATAAATAAGAGTTTCTCTAAATATCCAATGGAAAATCCAAGATATATAAAGAGTTTTATATGTATTAACACCTAGGAAGGGAACAAAGAATGATGTTACCAGTCCCCCTCAATGGGATGGGTTCTTGGTTGTCCTCAATGTTTCAGATCCAAAAGTTTCTCTCTCTCAATGATGTAGAAAACCCAAGACGTGTTGAACTCTGTGGGAGCTCAAGAAGAAAAATAGTAATAAAAAATGATCAAAATATGACTATGGTAAAAGGATCAAAGTCTAACCATGAAAAAAGGATCAAAGTAAATAATGAATGGAAAACCCTCCTATTTATACAAAATATTGAGCTAACCTTGATAATGGTGCATAATAAAATATTATTAACCAAGATCTAGATCTAACTGCTTGGAATATTTTATTATATTTTTTTGGAGGGAAAAATAATTTAAATTGGTTAAATCCCTTTATTTAGAAATAATAAACAAATAAATTATTTACTTATCATTTCAAGAATGGGGTTAAGGAATAGTTTAACAAATAATGATTTGTTTAATTATTTCTAGTTGATTTAGTCAAATTTAACAAGGAATATTAATTAAATAATGATTTAATTAATTATTCGTAGAGAATAATAAGATAATTAATTATTTATCTAAGTATTTCTCATATTTTGGGTGAAATATGACCAGTAATATTATTTAAACAGTGTTTTAATTAATTATTCCTCATGGGGTTTCATGTTTGAAGTAGAAATAACTTAATAAAATATGGTTTATTAAATTATTTCTTATAGTGAAAGCAATTTTACTATTGTAAAATTGATCTTACATGGTGTAACATATCCCTATATAAAATAATGATCCAAGGTAGCCAAAAATGAACAAAAACATGTTCAAAGTGGATTTTATTTGTGACACTCTTCTTGCATTGTGCCAAAATGATCATCATAGAGAACCAATTAACAACCATAAACACATAATTATTACCATGCTTGGTGGATAGAAAATGTTACATGTAATCCATGGAGACTGACTCCCAAGGCTTGTTTTGGGTAGGTAGAGAATGGTACATCACTTACTTCTTAATAGTTGGTTTAGAAATGGCATAAGAAGTGAACAATATAATATAGTATTGGATTTATTATCAAATATTTGGCAAGTGGAAATACTTCTAAACTATTGATTTGTGTAGCTTGGGAGGTACTCTAAGCCCTAGGGTTCAGGGTTTGGATGGAGAAGCACCACAAGGGCTACTTGTTGTCTTGGAACCCAAGTATGGGGTTTTTCACCCATCGATCTTTGGGAAAAAACCATGATGAGTTTTCGACATGTGATGGATGAGGATGATAATTCTCAGCGAGGTGATTCTAACGCAATGTGAATCATCTGATTTTGAATTTTCTTTAGACGGAAATGAATTTTTGAAGTTGACAAGTAATTATTGGTTTTCAAGTCATGTAGGCTTGATGTAAAATTTGTCTAATATATGCGTCTTTTCATATATTCATTGGAGCCCCTTTATTGGCTATAAATAAAGGGTGATGTGGTGTTGTTTTAAGCATCTAAGTGAGTAGCATTTCTCCAAGAAATAGCTATGAAATCAGATGCCCTAGCCGCAGCAAGAAAGGGTCAAGGAAAATGTGGGACAAGTCTGAAATTGGAGGCCGAGGTGTTGTAGATGAGTGTGGATTGTTTTGGGGACTATCTTAGGGATAAACATAGGTCTGAGGAGGTTTTCTCAAGGGTCGAGGTGTAGGGATACTAGGTTGAGGAACTCAGGGACATGACAGTGTTGTTTAGGTGGTTTTTTGGGCTCATTTGGAGGAGGTAAAAAGCTACAGCAAGTTGTTGTGCTAGGTTTCATTCCATAACAAGCAATTGTAGGTTGGTTAAGTGTTTTCTAGGGTGGACAGGACCTTAAAAGGACAATGTGGCATGGGAGGAGCCTCTCCAAGGTAGTTCGTATCCCTACAGGGCCAATATTGTTGACTGTGTAGTGGATTAAGGGCTAATATACATGCCCTAACTAGAATTGTAGGAACAGTAAGGAAAACAAGTGACAACAGTATTTTTTGTAGGAATGTTGGGTTAAAGGTGTTCGACTAGTTTGGATCATGATTAGTGCAACATGTTGGTGTCATGTGGAGGATATTTCATGGTGGCGAAGAGTCTTCCTAGGAGCATAATAGACATTGTAGTATTGGGCATCATTTTGTAGAAATTTGAATAACTGATATATTATTCACCAAGATTCTCCTGATCACACTTTATTTTAGCTTCATGCATAATACAAAATCTCTTCTACCATTGATCATCACATGCGGAAATAAAATCAATTGCATGCATACATTAAAACCACAAACAATCACACATAAGAACACAGTATTTAATGGGAAAGCTTAAAGCTGAAAACCCCAACTATCTATATATTATATGTCATGGATACCATGTAACAATCATAGTACAAAGCTCCTCACAAGCTCTTAGCACTACCTCAAATTGCTACACACTATCAAGCTAGATCTAGCAAAACACATGCTCCAATATTTTGCCACAGACAATGTTACCGATGAAATAGGTAACCGCAATGTTACCTACTTTTTTTTGGTAGCATAAAAAGCACCTGATTTTGAAAAGTGGTGATGCAGAATCACCACTTTTTTTTTTGTGCACATTTTTGACACTCTAATATTTTTATTTATGAAGTATGAATATTTGTTTTAAAATGTTAGTGATTTTCATGCTAATTTTGAAATGTATTGATGCAGCATCAACTTTTATTTTTTTAGAGCGGTGATTTTCATGCTAATTTCGAAACGTATTGCTGCTGCATCAACCTTTTTTTTTAGAGGTGATTTTCATGCTAATTTCGAAACGTATTGATGTTGCATCAACCTTTTTTTTTTAGAGTGGTGATTTTCATGTTGGTAATAAAACACAAAACTTAGATAAAAAAAATATATATAAAAACAATAAAAAAACCAATAAAAATGTAAGAAAAAACAAAAATAGCTCGTAAAAATAAAAAATTTAAACAAAAATAAATAAAAAAAACAAAAATATTTGAAAATTATATCAAAGGAAATGACAAAATTTGAAAAAAAAAACACATAATTTAAAGAAAAAAAACAAAAATTGACCAAAAAAATTAAAAAAAAAACATCAAAAATATTTTTTTTTGTAACTTATTAGAAAAAACCATATAATAAATATATATATATATATATATATATATATATATATATATATATATATATAATTAAAAATAATTAAAATTACAAAATTAAAATTTAGATTAAAAAAAAATTAAAAAAAAATAATAATAATAAGAAAAAAAAATACAAATTTTAAAATTAACAAAAAAAACAAATTAAAAAAAAAACAATTAAAATTGAAAAAGAAAATTAAAATAAAAAAAAACTATCATTAAAAAACAAAAAAAATGAAAAAAACCACGTGCAAATAATTAAAAAAAATATATACATAAATTTAGTGTTTTTTTTTTAATGAAACAATTTATAAAATTTAATCGATAATATTAAATATAAAATAAAAATTAAATAAATTTAATTTAAAATTAAAAAATTGAATAAAAAAATAATTTTAAATCTTTTGAAATTTAAAAAAAAAAATTTTAAATTCAAATTAAAATAAAAATATTAAAAAAAAAAAAAAAAAATTAAAATTAAAAATTAAAAAAATCAAATAATATATATATATATATTAAAATTTTAAAACAAAAAAAATAATAAATTAAAAAAAAAATAAAAACAAAATTAAAAAAAAACAAAACAACGTTTATTTTAAATAAGAAAATTAAATTATAAAAAAAAATTATAAAAAAAACAATTAAAATTTTATTTTTTTTTTAAAATCGACTAGCGGTGGGGGTTGGTGGTGGTGGTGGCAACAGGCCGCCCCCGTGACACCGCCCGGCCGGCCCCCGGCGCCCAGCGCCGGGGGCCGGCCGGGCGGCACCACGCGGGCGGCCCGCCGCCACCACCACCACCAACCCCCACCACCAGTCGATTTTTAAAAAATAAATAAATTTTTAATTGATTTAAAAAAAATATATATAATTTTTTTTTTCAATTTAATTTTTTTATTTAAAATAAACGCTCTTTTTTTTTTATTTTTTTTTGTTTTAAAATGTATATATTTTTTTTAAATAATTTTTATTAAATTTTGTTTTTTATTATTTAATTGATTTTTTTTTTTTTTTAATTTCATAATTTTTCTTTATTATTAAGTTTTACGTTTAGTTTTTTAGTATAATTTTATAAAATTTAATAAATTTTGTATTCTTTTTTAAATTTATTTGGATTTAATATTGTTTTTTAAATGTTTTACTTTTTTATTAATTTTTTTTTTGTTAATTACATAAATTTTTTATATTTTTATATTTCAATTAAAATTGTGTATTTAAAATTATATTTTTTTAATTAAACTTAATTTTTTTAAATTAATTTGTTTTTTAATTTAATATTTTTTTTATTTTATTTTTTTCAATTTTCCATTTTTAATTGATTTTTAAAGTTTTTAAAGTTTTTCTTTTAACAATGTTTTTTTTCTCTTTTATATTTAAAATTTATTTTTTCTTTCAAAATTTATTTGTTTATTCATTTATTTATTAAAATTTTTTTTTTTGTTAAATTTAATTTGTTATTTTAAAATTAACTTTTTTTTTTTTTTTAAATTTAATAAAATCTGATATATATACATATTTTAATTTAAGTTGATATATATATTTTATTTTTATAATTTAAATTTAATTTATTTTTTATAGTTTATTTGTTTTTTTAATATATATTGTTTTAAATTTAATATTTTCATTTTATTTTATTTTTATTTTTATTTTTAATTAATTTTTCATTTTTTTTCTTTTGATTTAAATAATGTTTTTTTTTTAAAATTTTTATTTTAAATTTTTAAATTTATTAAAATTTAATATATTTCCTTAAATTTAATTTTTTGTTTTAAATTTGTTTTTTTTTTTTTAAATTTAATAAGCATTTTCTTTTTCTTTTTTAAATTTAATTTCTATATTTTATTTTTTATAATTTCCTTCTTTTTTTAACTTGTTTTTTTTTTTTTTTTAATTTAATATTTTAATTTTGTTTTTATTTTTATTTTTTAAATTTATTTTTTTTTTTAAATTTTAATCTTAAATTTTTTTTTTCCTTCAATTTTAGGGTTTTTTTAATGTTTGAATTAAAATTTTTATTTTGTTTTTATTTTAATTTTTTTTAATCTTTATATATTTTTAAATTTTAAGCTTTTAAATGTTTTTATTTTTTAAATTTATTTTTTTTCTTAAATTTTAGGTTTTTTTTAATGTTTGAATTTTAAAAAATTAAAAAATGTTATTTCTATTTTTAAAAATGCCAAAAGTATGACACAATTTTTTTTTTGTTATTCCGGCGTAAACTTGTTTTGTTTTGAGGGTTTTTTTTCAATCATTTTTTCAAGAAACAATTTTGTTTTTACCATAATTTTATAAAATGTTGAAATTTGACCTTAAAAAAAAACGAAGTGCGTTCTAGAATACACACTTTTTGTTTTTGGGGTGTTTTTTCATGTTTTTTGAGACTTTTTGGGCTAGAGTACCCGTTTTGAGGTCAGGTTACCTATTTGATCGGTAACAGTGTGTGACTTGATAGCCAACCTCTATTGCGTTATCAATGCTATGGGATGGCTTCATTAAATAGATAAACCACCTAGCTTGTACTGCGCAATCCTCATGGGCTTCTCCACCTATTTGTGTGTTGCAAATAGCAACAGTATAGTCACAATTGATAGTTAACCTACTCTTTCACCTATCTCTGCACTGGTCTCCACTGAAACTATCCATGCACTGAAGTTAACTAATGCATTCTTTAGTTGATTAATGAGTTTATAATTAGTGAATTAATTAATAATTAATTCACACCACTCTCACTAATTGTATCAATTAGTTAAACTGAATGCAAATAGCTCAACTATGTTTAAATTAGTTAAACTGAACACAACTCCATTAACTCCTCAATCAACTCCACCAAACTCTATCACATGAGTTCTAACTGAAGTATCCATGCAATAGCTCCACATAACCCTCAGGAATAGCGTAATTCCTTCTATCAACTCCTGTGCCACATCTGTGCACTTAACTGAAGTGCTCCAAGACAATAAGATAATGTTTAGAGTCCAAATATTATTAAGAGATAATAATATTCAACATATCTATTTTTAGACTGGCAATCTAAAAATAGATTCCACCCAATATGTCTAAAAATAGAAGTCCATCTATTTTTTCCGACTTGACCAACCATCCACAAATAGCATCCTACAACTCATAGAACATGATCCATATGTCTAAAAATAGAAATAGTCTAAAAATAGACTTTGTGCCAAAAATAGCCTGCGGGTCCACTTAGTGAAGGCGACTTCTTTCCACTAAGCTCATCATCTTGTTGCAATCTCAACACATTGGTTTGGTGGAAGGTAGTGTGTTGATAGCCCAAATTATACCTAGACAATCTTCCTTGACGATACAAAGAGCAGTTGAGGGTTGGGTGAAGTTTGGTGCCGAAGTGCATCACTTTGATGGAATAAAGTTGCTGCTAGTCTGGTATTTGGAGCTCAGGAATTAGGCCCACCTAGAGATCAGATTGGATTAGCTTGTGTGCATTCTACATACATGGCTTGCAACAATGTTTGGTGGAAGCCTTCCTAGAGTCTCGATGTGTAGCTTCCTTGATGGACTAAGGCACTGCTGGTGAGCATTACAGAAGTGAAGGGTTGGTAGGAGGAGATACGACATCAAGTTTGTCATTGTATCTTGTATACCATATACTATTGTATTATTCATCTTTTGGTTTAATATAATGAAGATTGGTGATTGTACATTATTGTATAATTTGTTTAAAAATTTTGTATATTTTTGCATGTGTGATTTAATACTTTATCTTTCCTTGTGCAAAGTAGTTTATGGCTGAGATTCTTGGTTTGGTAGCATCAATTTTTTTAAGTCTCTAACCTAGACCCAAGGTCGTGGAAATTCAACATGGTATTAGAGCATTTCTAAGATACTTTGGAAGTAAGTAAATCAAAGTTGTGCACATTGAAGTACATTGTGAGAGGGATTTGGTCACATTGTAAGTGAAGGTCTCACTACAATGTCGAATTTGCAATCAGGTCTCCAGTATGAGGACAAGTTGGAAGGGTTGTCTAACTATAATCCTTGGAAGGAAAGGATCAAGTTGGTCTTATAGGTCAACGAGATTTGTGATTTTCCCGAGAGAGAGATCAAGAAACCAACCGACCCTAAGGATTTGGATATATGGGAATATTTGGATATGAAGGTAAGGTTAATCATCCTTGATCATGTGAAGGATTGCTTAATACCTCATTTTTCTGGGAAGACCAATTCACATGAGATGTGGATGGATCTTCAGAATTTGTTCTAGAATAAGAACGTGAACTGGGTATTGGTATGGGAGGATAAATTGAAGTCCACCAATATTGATAAGGGGTGAAGGTGTGACTTTGTATCTGACGAGGTTTTCTCAGGTCAAAGATGAACTTATTGTCATCGGTGTCAACATTTCAGATGGAGATATGGTAATTATTGTGTTGAAAGGGTTCACCGAGGAATGGAAGCCCTTCATCAAAGGAATCATTGCCAAGGAGAAATTTCCAAACTGGAATATACCGTCAGATGAATTAATTCAGGAAGAGTTACGAGACAAGGATATTCATCCATCGAAGAAGGAAGATGAGGATGTGGAACTTGCAATCCGAATGAAGGTTAAGCAGAAGAAGGACTTGAGTAAGGTCAAGTGTTTCAACTGTGGAAATATGGGACATTTTTCATCGAGATGTTCGATGAAGAGGGGAGATGATGAAAAGAGGAAAGGAAAGCAGGTCGTTCGTGTTTCCACTTCAGTTGAGATAGATGATCTCTCCAGGAGATTGGAAGAGGAGGACTTTGCTATGGTTTCTCATTTTTCACGGGGTACTATCAAGGAGGATGGATGGTATGTGGAGAGTGGTGTGACAAAGCATATGACAGGGTCATAGGAGGTTTTTGAGACTCTAGCTGAATGGGACTCAAAGTTTCACACGATGTTAGGCGACAAGAGTCAGTTCAAGATCCAAGGATTGGGTATGGTTCCATTCATGATGGAGACAAGATGTATGATGCGGTTCCAAGATGTATTGTTTGTACCAGGACTCAAATATAGTGTGATTTTAATCTCGATGATGGAGGGGAAGGGGTTTGAGGTCTTGTTATTGGATGGGAAGGCAAGACTCAAGCCTAGAGGCTCTAATTCTGATGGGATTTTACTCAGAGTTAGAGAGCATGGTCTCTACAGATTTATGGGAAAGCTTGTGGATCATGGAAAGAAGTAGGTGGAGAAGGTATAGGTTCTGGAGAAGCAAGAGTGGGTGCAGGTGCAGATGCAGGCTTCAGAGAAGAAGGTATTGGTTCCCAAGAATAAGGTACACTTTCCAGAGAAGAAGGTCCAGGTTCTAAAGACTCAAAGGGAGTCAAGTTCTAGAGGGAGCTTGTGGATTCAGAGGGAGAATCTGCAGCCCAAGAAGAGCGCATGGTCAGTGGGAAGCAAGGGTGCTTCCACATTTCCAAAAATGAATCATGGAGGGATTGAAATGTGATACAAGAAAAGAAGAAGAAGTAGGTTTCTTCCAGCAATGACAACGACACTTTGGAGAAGGGTGTAGTTCAACCTACAGGGATTGTTATGATTGTGAGCACAATGAGTTGGGTAAGTGTTGTGAGTAGTGATGATAATTATTTTCCTCATATTTTTTGAGGTACCTCCCTCACTAAGAGGGAGTGTTTATTTTTGTAGCTTGGGAGGTAATCCAACCCCTAGGATTCATGGTTTGGAGGGAAAATTACCACAAGGGATACTTGTGAGCTTGGAACCTAAGTATGGGGTTTTTCACCCATCGATGTTTGGGCCAAAACCATGATGATTTTTTGATATGTAATGGATTAGGATGATATTTCTCAGTGAGACAACTCTAATGCAATGAGAATCATCTGATTCTGAGTTGTCGTTAGAGAGAAATGAAAATTTGAAGTTGACAAGTAATTATTGGTTTTCAAGTCATGTAGGCTTGATGTAAAATTCATCTAATAGATGTGTATCTTGATCTATTCATTGGATCCCCTTTATTAAATATAAATAAAGGGTGATATGGTGTTGTTTTAATAATCCAAGTGAATAACATTTATCCAAGAAAGAGCTCTGAAATCGGATTCCCTAGTCGCAGCAAGAAATGATCAAGGATATTGTGGGATAAGTCTGAAATTGGAGGTCGAGGTGTTGTAGATGAGTGCATATTTGTTTTTGGATTTCCTTGGGGCTAAAGATAGGTTCGAGAAGGATGTCTCAAGGGCCAAGGTACTAGGATACTAGGCCGAGGAGCTGAAGGGACATTACAGTGTTATTTAGGAGGTTGTTTGGGCTTATTTGGAGGAGGCTGAAAGCTACAGCAAGTTGTTGTGCTAGGCCGCAGACCATAGAAAGCAGTTGGAGGTTGGTTAAGGGTTTTCTAGGGTGCAAATGACCTTCAAAGGATAGTATGGCATGGGAGGAGCCTCTCCAAGGTAGGTCCCAACCCTAGAGGGCCAATATTGTTCATTGAGTGGTGGACTAAGGGTTGTTGTACATGCCCTAACTAGAATTGTAGGAACAACAATGAAAACAAGTGAAAACAGTGTTTTGTGGAGGATTTTTGGGTAAAAGGTGTTTTACCACTTGAGATCGTGACTAGTGCAGCCTATTGGTGCTATGTGGAGGATCTTCTGTGGTGGCGAAGAGTCTTCCTAGGAGAAAAATCGGTAGTGTAGTACTGGCCATCGATGGTCTAGTGGAGGGAAGAATGTTGATAGCCCAAAATATCCCTAGAAAAGCTATCCTAATGATACAAAGAGTAGTTGAAGTTTGGGTGACTTTTTGTATCGAAGTGCAACACTTTGATGCACAAAATTTGTTGCTAGCCTAGAATTTGGAGCTCTGGAATTAGGTCCACCTAGAGGGAAGATTGGATCAACCCGTGTACACTCTACAGACGTGACTTGTAGCAATTTTAGGTTGCAGCCCTCCTGGATTCTCGATGTATAGTGGCCTTGATGGACTAAGGCACTACTAGTGAGTAGTGTGGAAGCGAAGAACCGGTAGGATGAGATACGACATCAAGTTTTTCATTGTATCTTGTATACCATATACTTTTGTATTATTTAGATTTTGGTTTAATATAACGAGGATTGGTGATTTTACATTATTGTACAATTCATTTAAAAATTGTGTATATTTGTGCATGTGTTATTTACTACTTTATATTTCCACTATGAAAAGTAGTTTATGGTTGAGATTCTTGGTTTGGTAGCGTTATTGATTTTAAGTCTCTAACCTAGACCCAAGGTCCTAGAAATTCAAAATGAATTATTGCTACTACCTTCTCTACACCAAAGTGCCCCACCACCTAACTATAATGTGCTTCTGAAATCATCTTGGAATGATTTCTTTAAGGAATAGAAAGGTGGTCAAGGAAGCACAAGAGCACATCATAGAAGTGGAAGTCTAGAAAATATTAGAATACAATTAGTATCTTCTATGTAGTGGTGAAGTCAAATTTTTTATTGTAAAATTATGCCCACAAAAATTAAGAATTATGGTTAGCACCACCACCGAGGGTTGACTGAGGTAGTATGAAACACAGTTGGTGCTTCCCTTCTTGTACTTAATTTTCAAGCATAATTATTGTAGGAATGTGAACAATTTATAATGGTGTTCATTATGTAATTGTCCTTGTGTCTAAATGAATTGTGGATGATCATATCCTTCCCCATAATTTAATATGTCCATTTTTAGCATGTATGCACGATGGAATACAAATCCTTGTCATAGGTGGGGTATATCCAAACGGTATTAGAAAATTTTTCATTTTGATAATCCATCGGATGTCCTTATTGAGTAAGGATTGTATTTATGGCATAGTCAAAGTAATTTATCTCAATCTCAAATGGTTGTTGCAGATTTGGCCGGTTGAGGACTAACGTAGAGAAGAGGCAGTGTTTCATATCCTTGAATTATTTTTGTTGAAACTTAGACCACGAAATTTTTTATTTGACTCCACTCTTGGCCACTATACTTAACGGCCAAACAATTTGAGAGAACCCCAACGTAAATATTTTCTAGAAGGTATTAAGGCCCAAGAAGTTGTAGAGCTCTATTAGAGTCACCAAGGCTAACCGACCCTAAATGACTTGGATATCAGATAGGTCCACATGCACCCCATGTTCACCCATAATATATCCCAAATACTAAACTATATGCATGCCAAATGAGTATTTCTTCATATTGGTATACAAATTTTTTTGTCATGGGGTACTCATGATTTGTTGAATTTGCTGCAAATGTTCTTCTCAGGTTCTGACGAATATGAGGATGTAATTAAAATATACAACCAAAAAATATGTTGTGAATGACCACAATATATCATCCATCATTTTCATGAATGTCAATAAAGAATTATTCTATTATCCATGATAACCATTAGGTTTTTCTTGAGTGAATTTGAATAAGTCATTTAGGATTGGATAGGATTTTTTTTTTTAATTTGATATTTAAAAAAAAATGCATGTATGATGGTCTTTTGGTGAGTTTGAAAGGTCATCATTGATGTAATAGGTGTCATTGTCAATGAAAAATCTGAAATTTGGGTGTGCATAAGTTGATTTGGTCAGTATGGTGAATTTAATACTTTTACAAAATTCCGTAGAAAATTCAATTTAAACAGGCCAGGTTTTGCTACAAAAGTTCTAGGCACTTCTGTAGCAATTTCACCCTCCCGAAACACAGGATTCGCTACAAATTTCGTATTTTTTTCTAATGGTGGGGAAAAATCTACAGACTATCATTAAAGGTAAAATAAAAGGTTTTTCAGATCATATTGGCTCATCATTGCTCCATATTTTTATTTGTCATCATTTGTAAACACATGCATCTGCTTGGTCATCATAATTCCCTTTCCACCTCTTCCTTTCTATTTCCTATTTCAAATACACTTTATCCTCATCCTTGTAAGTTGTTTGATTGTCTTAGTATTAGTCTAGAAGTCTAGGGTTTTTCTAGAATTTATCTTAGGCCAGGTCCTACTAGTTTCAAAAGTTTTGTGTGTTGTCTCAAAAAAAATTGCACGTGTCAAGGACGGAGTTGATCATCACATTTTGAAGCAATGGCATCACAAAAGAAGCAGTATAAAGGTGTAGTTATTGTTACGTATGATCCCATGGACATGAGGTTTCTCAACGAAGACCCCACCTTCTCACAAGAATTTTCTAGTGTGGGTTGCCTTCGATTTTGTTAAAAATTACAAGGATACCATGCACAATTTTCAAAGGAATTTTCTGTTAATTTTACAGGCATAGGGTCAAAGGTGGTAATTTTGAGTTTTTATGTGTCTCCTAGCAAAATTACACAAGCTACTAATATTCCAATATCTGGGGAGTCATGGTTCAAGGTTAAAAAATTCAAATTACAGAATTGCGATGATTTTTTGAAAGAGGAGCATAAAGGCATCGATATGACTTTGGGTATCTCTAGAACATGTCTTAAGGAAAAAATTTCCAAGTTCTTAATGGTGATTTAGAAATATTTCACCTGTGAAGGTAGATTCCGTATGATTTGTCAATACCACTTCAAATAACTGCTACATTTCACAGGTAAGAAACCCTTGGATCTTCCTTTTTATTTATTTAGGAGTTTGAGAAAAATGGCAGACAAGTTCAGGCCAAACCTGAAACTAGTGATTCCTCCATATTTCATCATGCTCTTATCAAATTGCTGGTACATGAAGAATTAAAAAAACTAAAAAAATATTTGTATAAATTATTGTTTTTTAGTGGCTATGAGGTTGATTTCCTTACTCCTATGAAAATGCCAAGATATAATTCAAATACACCAAAGAAATGCAAGAAATTTGAAGCAGGACCGATGGTTGACCATGAGGCAGAGATGTAGCCTGAAGAAGAGCCTATACAGCCTGAGGTAGAGCCTATGGCAGAGACTATGGACTTGGAATTTGAACAAGTACAGAAGATTGTGGTGTCAAAGAAGACTTCTACCACCAGTCAAGTAAAAACATATACAAGGACCCACGGGAGGCTCACTAGAAGTCAAACAAAGGGTAGAGGCAAGTTAGTAGACATCCTAGAGGCAATTGAAATTGAAGAGAGTCCAATTATAAAGAATGTTGAAATCAAGGAAACAAAGACAAAAAATAAAAACAAAAATTCTAAGAAGTTAGACTTTTCACAAGAATACTTAGGGTTTATCTTTAAACCTAGAAATCCAGTTACTAGGTCACAACAATCCAAGGGAAAAATGCCTAAAATGATGCATGAGAAACCAGAAAAAAATTACCTTCATAAAAAGTAGAAAAAATTAAGAGAATTAGCGGTAAAGAGCAAGTCCAAGAGAAGACTGAGATGGAGCTTCTACAATAATAGCTAAGTGAAGTTGGGACAGAGGTTCTAGAAACAAAGTTGGAGATGGAAGATTTCAAAAAGGAAATGAGCAAGCAACTATATTTTTTCAATGAAATGGGAGATAAGTCAGGGAATATGCTAAAGAGGAAACTTCCTCTACACAGGATTATGAAGCATCTTTGCGGGAGAAATAGGTGGCTACAAGCATAAAGCAAGAAGTTACAAGGTTAGGATAGAGACATAGAAGTACACATGCTAATGATACAAGATGAAATTTTGAAGAGGGGATTGAAATTCATAACTTTTTTTTATGATGATGCTCCATAAAAAGGGTAATATTACACATTTTTGGGCTATATTATGGCTTATGTTATTACACAGGCATATATAGGTTGAATAAAGTGTTTTGGAGGTGAAAAAGGGAAGAAGGTGCAAAACTTCAGTAAATTAGGTACTTTTGTAGCAAGTCCCAGGCTTAAAGACTGGAACTTGCTACAAAAGTTGTGTTAGGGTCCTGTGATCTGGCTGATTGGAAAGCCAAGTGACAGGGTAACATCAAACCAGTCTTTGGAGTCCAAGGACCTAGCCTTTCTGGACTCAGAGAGGGCTCTCTCTGTTTGTGTAAGGGATATCTGTGTGTTTGCTTCTTGTGTTTCTGATTTTAGGCTAGTTATGAAGTAGGTTTTTGGTTTTGTTTTTAGGTTTGTCAGGGATGAACTGATCAAAGACTAAGATAGGTAAAAATATGTTAGATCAACTGGGATATGGGGTGGAAAATGTCAAGAAAGCTTTCAGATGGTGATACAAGGTTTTTGAAGGGCCGATTTGATTGAGGTAAAATGGATCTTTGGGTAAAATGGAGTGGGATGAACACTAAATTTGTGAAGAACAAAGGATTTAAAACATAAATAGTTCAATAGCTGACATAAACATGGTAGGGCTAACCATTAATCATGAGAAATGTAAATATAAACTGATCAATGCATAGAAATAAACATTCAAGCAATACATAGAGATATATGACTCTCTAACTTTAGGAAATTGCTATCAGACTTTGGGGAAATACATTTAAGACAAAAAAACAACTCAAAACACTATGAGGAAATGCCTAAGTATAGTATTTCAAGCTATTGGGCACTTTGAAGCAAGATTGCATAGTTTTAGGCAAAGGGCAAGATCAGTACAAGACCTCCTTGGTTCAACAAATGACAATCAAACAATCAAAGAAAGGTTTCAGAGGTGGAGCTATGAATAGCCATGAGTAATCAGGGCATACAATGAATCACACTTAGCATGCATAAAACCATAAATGAAACAAGCAAACAATTTATTCAATTATCAAATAGCAATCAAGGATTCTTTGATATGACTAAGAAGGAAGAAAACATAGAAGCTATAAAGAAACAGGAAATTTGAGGTGCCTCCAAGGGCATGTCTCAAATCTATTATCTACTGTCTTATAGCAAGCAAGAACATGGAATATGAATGGAAACTAAGAAGCATAACAGAGAGGGACACTATACCATTTTACCAAGTCAAGGAATCCAACAACAGTCCTCTTTCATCATCCAAAAACATTCAAGAAACTATCCAATGCATGAGACAAGTGTTTCTTCCAAGCTTGTATAACCATATATTGCTCTATATCATCAAGTTAAACCTTATTTACAATGAAGTGTCTTGGAATATATAGGCCAAGATGAGGGAAAACCTCCTAGTTCAACTTGCAATCTCATTGGCCCATCAAAAATATTTGATTTTTTCCTTGAGGCTTTGCAAAGCTCAAGGCACAAAATATCTAATAAAATATCTCAAAAATGCTAAAAAAGGAAAATAAATTGACTTTTCCTCACTAACCATGCCCAAAAATAGCTAAACACACATGAGGAAAAGTCACTTTAGAAAAGTACATTTTTCACAAAAATACTTAAGAAATATATCAGCAGAAAGTCCTCTATCTTGCGAGCAACTTTTGGATGCCTTCCCGATGTCAAAATGAGGCCTATGATGGCTTTTTGGAAATATCTTAATTTCTATTTTCCGAAAATTCTTATTTTTCTCCAAATTGATCACTAGAATTCTATATTAAGCTGACATGTGTGTAAAAACCCAAAAAATAGACTTTGCTGATAAACGGGGTAGAGTGTGGAAAAAGTGAGTGTTTTTCACCATTTTGGGGGAGAAAATCATCTTCAATTGATATGAAAATCATTGAGTAGATGCCCCTAAAATTATGTCATCCAATGATATCATTTTCATCCTTTGAGGATGTCCCAAACAGAAATGGCGATGCCCACGATTTTTAGCCAAAAACCCAAAAATGACAAAAAACCAAAACTTGTTGAATTCCACCCAATTTTGGCAAGCATGACCCTTTAGGGTTTTCAGAAACATGCTGAGAAGCTGAGGAAAAAATTTGGAGCTTTGAGGTGTCTTTCTTCATTTTTAGTGTCGAGCGCCTCTTTTGCGCTTCCTTGAGCTTTTCCTGTGTGGCCTTCAATTTCCATCGGGCGAATTGATTGAGCTTCTTATAGTGCCCGGTCATCCTCCTTTGAAGGTCAAAATCTCTATTGGCCTTTTCCAAATTCCTTTCCAAGTGATCATTTACCCTCTAAAGCCATGCTTCTCGATTGTTCTCTATCTCTTGGGTGAACAAAGTAGTGAGAGGAAAAGATTGGAAAAGGGAAGCTTCTTCCTCCCTTTGTTTCTCAAGGGCTCTTCCGAGTCCTATGGTCCTTGGCCTCTTTCTCTTTGGCTAATCTTCATCTTCGCTATCATTGAACTCTCCCATGAGTTCTTCCAATTTAACTTGCGTCTTGGAGGCCTCTTTTTTATATTTGATGGCTCGTGTCTCATATACCGCCATGTGGACACTCATCTGTTTATTTTGTGTTTGAAAAAAGTGATTGAAGTTTCTAGACCTCTCTAGATCTGCCCTCAAAGCATCAATTTGTTTTTCTCTATTGATCCAGAGAGACTCTAGGATTCGGGCCTCATTGTTGATATCATCACTTTGGATTTGAATTATGTCAAAGTCCCTCTCTTTCTCATGGCGGCTTTCTTCTTTCTCCTTTCCCTTGATTTGGGTGGCCTTCTTGGTCTTCCTTCTCTTGGGTAATTCGACAATGGGTTGCTTGGGCTATTTCCCCTTGCTTCAGAGGGTCGTAGTAACACTTGGAGTTATAGTTTGAGGCACCCTTTTTCTTGATGTCTGAGGCTTGGCCACTTTTGGAGAAGAAAGCATGGCCCCTTGCCTAGGAGAGGCAGCTAGCACATGCTCTATTTTCTCTTTGCCCTTGTTACTTCCCTCATCATCCTTGCCACTGTTTTGAGTTTCTTCATGAATGCTTTGACTATCCTCTTGCATGTCTTTTTGAGGGTTGCCCTCTTTACTCTTGTCCTTGCTTTCTTTAGGACTTTGAGGCTTTGTCTCTTCAATTTTTTGGGCTTCATCTTCATCTTTTTTGCTGCTATGAGGGATACCAATATCCTCATCAAACTGCTCAATTTCTTCATCATTTCCCTCCTCACTATTTTGAGTTTCTTCATGGTTCTTTTCTTCATCACTGTGTTGCATATCATCACTGTGTTTTTCTTCACTTTGTTGCCTTTCCTCACTGTTCTCTTCTTCACCTTGCTTCCCTTCTTCACTGTGCTCTTCTTCACCTTGTTGCCCCTCTTCATCATGCTACTCTTCCTCATGCTTCCCTTCTTCATCATGCTCTTCTTCACCTTGCTACCCTTCTTCACCTTGCTGCTGTTCATCATCATGTTGCTGCTCATCTTCATCATGCTCTTATTCCTCATCATGCTCTTCTTCTTGTTCAATCATGGGAAATTTGAGCTTCTTGGGAATGGGCTTACTTGAAGAAGGCAAAGGATGGTGAGTGGAAGGTGAATGAGATACATGGGATAAAGGAATAGTGGCAAAATCTGGATGTGAAATAAAAGTGTCCCAAGAGATTTCCTTCTTCTAAAGCTGATGAAGAATAACAATCTTGATGAGGGAATGATGGAAAAGGCAAGCTGACTGCTGAGAAGGAGGTATTTTTTGAATAGTGGAGGCCATTTTTTCAATACTTCTATGGAGGAAGAAGGGGAGATTTAACAATTTGGCTCTTGTGAAATGCATGAGCAACCGAACACGGTAAGCATAGACCCGGGAAAATCTTCCCTCACATGTGAAATATTTCATGATTATCTTCATGAGGGGAGCATAACTAGTCAACATATATGAGAAAGGAAAAATGGATGGACATGTATCGCGATGCTCAGGCTTCAAAAAGGGTTTGTACTGTTCTGAGTCTAGGTGGCTCTGTTTAAACCATTTCTCTCCGACATAAGGGATTTTTGTGGCTTTGGAAATGGATCTAGGAGAAAACTTGAAATCCATGTAGAAATTTCTTGAATAATGATTAATTATCCACCGATACTATCATGATCACATGCAATTCGAATTTATATGCAACACATAATCTCTTCCACTCAGATCATCACACATGCGGAAATAAAACAAACGATAGCACATCAAATCATCATACACATTAACACAGTATGTATGGGGAAAGATTATAGCTGAAAACCCCACAGTTATTGTGTATATTATAATGGAGAAATCATGTAACAAAATCAGTACAATGCTCCTCACAAGTACTCAGTACTATCTCATAAAGTTACACACAAACTAGCTTGGTTTTGAACAAGTCACTGGTTCAAAACTCACCACTAATTTCCTTGCCTCTATTACGCAATCCAGGCCTGTCTAAATAGAGATCCAAGGTTCGAATCTCCTTGGCTTGACAGCGCAATCATCATGGGCAATTCCTCCAAGTGTGGTGCAAATATCATGCACAACTGATGTCACCACTGATAGCTAACTCCACCCTTTCATCTACCTCTTTCACTGGTCTCCACTGAACTGATCATGCACTGTAGTGAACTGATGTGTCCTTGAGTTGAATAATGAGTTACTAATTAATGAATTGAATAATATTTAATTCACTCCACTCATTACTAGTTGATTAGCTAGTTAAACTAATCTCAACTAGTTCAACTAAGTTAAACCGAACACAACTCCACTAGTTGTCTCATTAACTCCACCAAACTTCTGCCACTGAAGTCCTAACTGAAGTCAACCATGCATGAGCTCACCAAACCCTTAGGAATAATGTAATTCCTCTGTCAGATGCATGAGCCACTTCCAAGGCTGGAACTGAAGTGCTCCAAGAGAGTAAACTGTTGTTTATAGTCCAAATATTATTAAGGGTAAATAATATTTGACTTTCCTATTTTTAGGATAGGCAGTCTAAAAATAGACATCGACCTATCGACCTATAGGTCAAAAAATAGAGGTCCATCTATTTTTACCAACATGACTAATACTCCAAGAATAACATACTGCAACCCCTGGACCGTGCTCCATATGTCTAAAAATAGACTTTGCGCCAGAATTTGCCTGCGGGCCCACTTAGTGAAGGCGACTTCATTTCACTAAGATCCATAATCTTGCTGCATTTTCAACACTCCCTCTCAGCAAGATATGGATTATCTGCAACCCCTATCCTGCCTCTGTGGAATTCGAACTTGCTCCTGGTGAGCGCCTTCGTCAAGATGTCGGCATCCTGATCCTCCGTGGGAACATATGAAAGCATCATGATTCTCCGTTGAACACAATCTCTGATATGATGGTACCTGATGTCAATGTGTTTGGATCTATCATGAAATACTGGATTAGCCGAGAGTTTAATGCAACTCTGGTTATCACAGTAAATCACTGTAGGCTCCAAATGCAACCCGAACATTCCAACGAGGATCTTCCTCATCCAAATAGCCTCGCATGCAGCCATGTACTCAGCCTCTGTTGAAATGAGTGCCATGGATCTCTGCTTCCTGCTGTACCAGGAAACTGCTGTCGACCCAATGCTGAAAACTCCTCCAGATGTGCTCTTCCGGTCCGTTGGGCTCCTTGCCCAATCTGCATCAGTGAAGCCAGAAAGCTTCGCTCCATCCTCCTGTCTGTACCATAGACCATATCCCGATGTGCCACTAAGATAACGCAATACATGCTTGCCTGCCTTCCAAAAGAGCTTGGTAGGCTTAACCATAGCTTGCAAAAGCTGGTTAACAACATAGCATATATCGGGTCGTGTATTGACCGGATACATAAGCGACCCCACCAACTGTCGATAGACAGTGGCATCCACTACCTCCGCTGAAGTAGCATCCTCCTTCCTCCAACCACCAGGAAGAGGAGTGTCAACAGGCTTGCGGCCTTGCATGTTGAACCTCTCCAGAATCTCCCGAGCATACTTTCCCTGAGAAACAAACAGTCCTCCGCTGCGCTGCCAAATCTCCAATCCCAGGAAATAATGAAGGATGCCCAAGTCCTTCATCTCAAACTCTCGTGCAAGATCCTCCTTGCATGAAAGTATCAAATGCTCATCGCCAGTCAAAATCAGATCATCTACATACAGTACGATGATCAACAACTTCCCCTCCACCACAATCTGGTACAGGTTTGGATCCGCCTCACTCTTGGATAATCCAAGCCCGGTGAAGTAGCTGTCTATCCGAGTGTACCAAGCACGAGGTGCTTGCTTCAGCCCGTACAGTGCTCTCTTGAGTCGGCACACATGCGACTCACTGCTGAAGATCTCAAAACCTTCAGGCTGCTCTATGTACACCTCCTCCTCAATGACTCCGTTGAGGAACGTAGTCTTCACATCCATCTGATGAATGTGCCACCCCATCTGCGCTGAGAGAGCAAGGATCGTCCGTATGGAAGAGTACCTTGCGACAGGTGCAAAGGTCTCCTCATAATCGATCCCCTCGATCTATGAGAAACCATGGGCAACAAATCTCACCTTGTACTTCTCCACACTTCCGTCAGCTGCCTGCTTCACTTTGTAGATCCATCACGAACCCACCACTGATTTCCCCTCTGGTCTTGGGACAATCTCCCATGCACTGTTTCTGACAATCGAATCATATTCTTCGATCATGGCATCAACCCATGCGGGTTCCTCCACAGCTTCCTCAAAAGAGTATGGCTCCGTCATGACACATTGACTCACAAGAGCCATGTATCCAGTGTACTGATCCGGTGACTGCCTCTGTCTGCGCTATGTTGTAGGTGGTCCAACAACCTTCTCTGCATCTCGAGCCAGTCGCTCAGCTTCTGTAGTGCGCATGCGCCCTCTGATGGTTGGTGCTGCATGGGTGGTTTCTTCCACCCCCTGAACTTCCTCTTGTGGCTGATCCGCATCTGGAAGCTCCTCCTTAGGAACTAACAGCTCCTCATCTGCATGCAAGTGTAGCTCCCTCTCAAGCGAACACTGCATGGCTTTCTCCTCCTGAAATTTTATATCCCGTCGCACAACAGTCTTGCGACTGTCTGAAAAATACACCCGGTAGTTGTGAGGTGTATTAGTGTACCCCAAAAATATTCCAACCTCAGCGGTTGGATCTAGCTTCCTTCTTGCATCCTTCAACACATGCATGTAGACAGGAGAACCAAAAATCCGTAAATGGGAAATATCAGGCCTCTTGCCAGAATAAGCCTCCTCCAGTGTACTCATGCCAAGAACCTTGTGAGGACAACGGTTCTACACATACACTGCTGTATTGCATGCCTCAGCCCACAAGTGAAGGGGTAGGCCCTGATCATGCAACATCGCCCGTGCAGCACCCACGATCGTTCTGTTCTTCCGCTCATCCACCCCGTTCTGCTGTGGGTTATGGGGTGCGATGAGCTCTCTCCGAATCCCTTCTGCGCTGCAGAACTCCTTGAATTCAGCCGAGATGAATTCACCACCGTTATCACTCCTTAGAGCAATCACCTTCTTCCACGACTCCTTCTCGACCAGTGCTTTAAACTCACAGAACTTCGCGAATGTATCGCTCTTCTTCTGCATGAAGAAGATCCAGCACTTTTGAGAGAAATCATCAACAAAGATCACATAATACTTGTGCTTTGCTGTCGAAGCAACTGAGAAAGGACCACACACGTCTGTGTGAACTCTCTCAAGGATCGTCGTGGCACGACTATCCTTCTCGTGAAAGGTGGCTTTCACATACTTCCCTAAGGTACACCCCTTGCACTGATCTGACTACGCAAGAGTGCCCTTAGGAAGCCCAGTAGAAATCTGCTGCAGGATCTTCAAAGCTCCATGGTGAAGGTGGCCCAATCTCCTGTGCCACAGTTCGCCCTCATCATCCCGGCTCACCACTTCTCCTGCCTTGCATGCCATTGCTGCGCAGCCATCTACCTGCAACTGATAAAGGTTCTTGGTTTGAACCCCTATCTTCCGGGTCTCTCCAGTAGTCTTACTGCGCAGGAAGGCTTTTCCTTTGCTGAAGACCACATCATACCCCTTATCCTCCAACATCGCTACTGAAATCAGGTTCTTCTTCAATCCAAGTACATGCATGACATCCTTTAAGACAAAGGGTTTACCAGACTCCCTCTGAAAGGATACGGTACCGATACCAGTCGCACTGTATCTACCGTCATCGCCCATCTTGATGTGCATAACCAAATCCTTGTCCTCCAGATCTGAGAACAACTCCCGATCTCCCGTCATATGAAATGACGCACCGCTGTCCAAGAACCACACCGATCCCATCACACTTGAAACCAAGCATGCAATCAGTGAAAAGTCAAGCTCGAGCTGTGAAGCCAAAGCTTCTCCATCTGCAGATCTTCCCGCTTGCTTGTTCTTCTTCTTCTTTGGACAATTGGTAGCATAATGTCCGTGATCATGGCAGTGAAAACACTTCACTTTCGCCATATCCTGCTTCTTGCCCTTTGCACCGAATGAGAGGTTTTATTACCCTTCCCCTTCTTTGCTTTGGCCACCAAAGCGCAGTTTTCTTCATCAGCTCCCTTTGATGAAGATCCATCACGAGTAGTCCTCCTTATCTCCTCCTGCATGAGATCCGCCCAAAGGCGCTCCCATCCCGGCAGCTTCTCCCGGCCATTGACACTATCTTGATATGAGTGCCAAGCCTTCGGAAGACCAAGGAGAGCCAGGTCGACCATGTCCTCGTCTTCGACAGTCACCCCCACACTTCCCAGCTCATCTCTACATTGAGTGAACTTCGTGAGGTATTTGGCGATACTGTCGCCTTTCTCCATCTTGATGTTCCTGAGCTTATCTTTGAGCGCTAGCTTCCTTTGGTCACTCTTAATCTGGAATAGATCCGTCAAAGCTTTCCACATTAAATATGGAGAAGCCTTTCCATGCAGGCTGGATACAATATGATCCTTGACGCCCTCACACAAGATCCTTCTACATTTCGTCATCTTCTTTTGCCATGTTTCGACTTCAGCAGGATCAGTGGGCTTTTGGACATCCATATCTACAAACTCTTTCAGACCATTATCTTCTAATACTTCCTCCATGCAATCCTTCCATGCAACATAATTCGAACTGCCTTCAAGAGCATATTCGAGTCGCAAACCGTTGAAAGGCATTTTCAACACTGGCACCAAGAAACAAACTGCTGCAAAATTCGAATTCCACCTCAAAGCTCAACCGCTCTAGATCCGTGAGAAAAAATTATTTCTAGCACAGAGATCGACTGCAAGGGGCATTTACTGGATATATCACCTTTCAAAGAAAGGATGGAGCTAGAGGCTACCTGGCCCGCATGCAGACTCTGTCTACCGAAATAAGTTTGTAATCACTGTGATGATCAATATCTGCTTCAATAGCTTCGATACCATGTAGAAATTTGTTGAATAATGATTAATTATCCACCGAGACTATCCTGATCACATACAATTCGAATTTATATGCAACACATAATCTCTTCCACTCAGATCATCACACATGCGGAAATAAAACAAGCGATAGCACATCAAATCATCATCCACATTAACACAGTATGTATTGGGAAAGCTTATAGCTGAAAACCCCATAGCTATTGTGTATATTATAATGGAGAAATCATGTAACAAAATCAGTACAATACTCCTCACAAGTACTCAATACTATCTCATAAAGTTACACACAAACTAGCTTGGTTTTGAACAAGTCACTGGTTCAAAACTCACCACTAATTGCCTTGCCTCTATTGCGCAATCCAGGCCTGTCTAAATAGAGATCCAAGGTTTGAATCTCCTTGGCTTGACAGCACAATCATCATGGGAAATTCCTCCAAGTGTGGTGTAAATCTCATGCACAACTGATGTTGCCACTGATAGCTAACTCCACCCTTTCATCTACCTCTTTCACTGGTCTCCACTGAACTGATCATGCAGTGTAGTGAACTGATGTGTTCTTGAGTTGAATAATGAGTTAATAATTAATGAATTAAATAATATTTAATTCACTCCACTCATTACTAGTTGATTAGCTAGTTAAACTAATCTCAACTAGTTCAACTAAGTTAAACCGAACACAACTCCACTATCTATCTCATTAACTCCACCAAACTTCTACCACTGAAGTCCTAACTAAAGTCAACCATGCATGAGCTCACCAAACCCTTGGGAATAGCGTAATTCCTCTGTCAGTTGCATGAGCCACTTCCAAAGCTCGAACTGAAGTGCTCCAAGAGAGTAAACTGCTGTTTATAGTCCAAATATTATTAAGGGTAAATAATATTTGACTTCCCTATTTTTAGGATAGGCAGTCTAAAAATAGACATCGACCTATCGACCTATAGGTCAAAAAATATAGGTCCATATATTTTTACCAACATGACTAATACTCCAAGAATAACATACTGCAACCCCTGGACCATGCTCCATATGTCTAAAAATAGACATAGCCTAAAAATAGACTTTGCGCCAGAATTTTCCTGCGGGCCCACTTTCATTTCACTAAGCTCCGTCATCTTGCTGCATTTTCAAAAATCCAATCCTGCCAGCTGAAAGTGTTTCCCTTGAAATCTCAAAGCACAAATATGTGTCAATGGGAGAAAGCTTTTTGCCTCCTGCACCCTTTGACAAAACTCTAGACATCCAACCTCATGAAATTTAAACAGGACTAATGGATGAGCATTTACCTCTTCAGTTGAAACAAGTTCAAATCTCCTATGAAGGCCACTTCTACTATCTTGCCTGGGAGGCATTTTGTTTTGGATACTCTTTGCTGACTGACAAAAACAAGTTGTCTCAAATGGTCCTTGAAATGGTTTCTAAACAACACACCATGTCCTCCTTATAAGTCACTTCTTTATCCTCTTTGATGCCAATCAACAAGTGCGTGTCAAATGAAAAACAAAAAGTAAATTTATCACTGTGCTTGGGCAAAGGTCTTGAAAAGATGTGTTTTTTGTTTCTTGGTGAAGAAATAAATCTTGTGTTTTGACAAAAACAACAACACCTTTCCTCCAAACAATTATCTTTTGCTATTCACTATTCTTTTACAAAGTAAACAAGACACCCTCAGCTGACTTGAAAAGTCTTTCAACACACTCTGTTTTTGGAACTCTGGTGGCTGCACAAAGTTCACTATTTCACAATACAAAGAGGACACTTTATAATGACCAAAATTTCACCTTATAAACACTACTTTCCCCTTTGATTTTGCAGACAGGGTTTTTTTTTGTTTTAACAATGCTATGACACCTTCCAGCCAACTTGAGACCTCTACAACTCTGCTTATCTGTCCAACAACTGTGTATAACACCAAAAGAGTTTTCAAATTGGTCTAACAATCCTCCTTTTTCATTCACTGTTTTATCATTTGTGAGTCATGACTAAGGATATTCTTTTCAATTTTGATGAACCACTTATCTCCTTTGATCATTGTGTTTGAGCAAAAGGACTTATACAGGGTGTGTTGGTGTTTTTTGTTTGAAGAGAGATCTCCTTTGTCTTGGCATAGACTCCTTTCCCTTAAAACCCTACTCCTTCGCTATCATTGTCTTTGAAAGGCAATAAGGACTTCTAAAGACTGTTTAAACACTTTCCTCTATCATTGTAATGGTATGTGACACTCACAGCAATAAAAAACTTTGATTTTGATCAAAAACCCTACCCTCTTTATAAATATTTCTTCCTTGGAGGAAATGGCAACAATACCCCTTTAAGATTTCAAAAAATAGCAAGCGGCAATGGAGAATACCTCGAATAATGGCTTCATGGATTTGATTTATTGATTGAGTAGCTCCAAAGGCGTTTTTTGAGGGCTTTTGGGTGAGTGGCATGTTCACAGAAAAGAGTGCCACACAATCGGGTCGGTCTCGGGTGGTGAGTGAACGGGCGCTATAGGCGCGCCGCGCAGTCATTGAAGCCCAGTGCAAATGTGCTCATAGGCGTGCCACGCAGCTATTGAAGCCCAATTTAAATGCACTCAAAGGTGTGCCGCGCAAACTTACAGGCACACTGCGCAGTCTTGGAACCTTGAAAAACTTGGAATCTGCTCGAAATTTCTTGTTCTGTCCAGTGAGCAGCCAGGGGAGCGCTTGTTGTGTTTTGAATTTTGCAAATGAGACTTTGCAGTAGTATCCTCCACCTTTTGTATGAAAGCAAATTCAAATGTTTTTATATCATGCTTTGGAGGGTTTATATGTTTGAAAAGGCCCCTTTTTGTTTTGTCAAATTGTGAATCACTGTTTTTGTAATTTCATTACTTTTAGAACATTACAAAGACCCATCTTTGATCAAGTTAATGAAAAAGTATTGTGGACAACTTCTCTTTGAGGAAACCATAGTCATGACTTCCTTTTTTAAGTAAAGAAACTTTTTAAAAGCCAAAATATTTTTCACTGTTTCTCATTAAGGAAGAAACCCTGTTACCTTTGTCTATTTCTGATTTTTTAAAGGAAACCCTGCTCAAAGCCATATCAATGATTGTAGAAGCATCCTTTGAATGATATTTCTCTTTGACTGTGGGTGAAACCTTAGTTGCATTCACCTAGGCTTGAAAAACATCTGTTTATCAAAAAGAAAATCCTTTAAATATCCTTCATGCAATCATATGCAATAGCAAGGTTTTTTCACATGTTTCATAAAAAGGTCTTTGTTTATGATAGTAGCATGTTTCATTTCTTTGAGTGTTGTCTCTGAATTTAAAACATATGTCATACCCTTTCCTCACACATACTGTCTCTGTGTGTTTATTTGCAAAATTCCCTTTCAGAAGCAAGGCTTAGACTACCTTATTTGTCATTGTGATGAGGTTGTTGTAAGCTTGGCCATTCTAGCCTTTGTTTACTCTCCAAAGGAGGCTTTTGTAGAAATGAAAAAAAAAGCTTCTTAACTCATCATAGTACCACTACTTGTCCTCTTTTTAACACCATTTTCTACTAATTATTATTTAATTGTTTCCCACTACATTTCATTTTTTTCTTTCAACAGTGAAACCATATAAGCAATCCTTGAAACACCACTGTTGTGTTAGTGGTTTCATCCATTGGAGAAAAGGTGTAAATAAGTTTTTAAGGCCATTTGCAGCATTGTTAGCCTTGTGCTTTTTGAATGAGGCTACACCTCTGTTCCTGACCCTATGCTTGTTAAATGAAGGAGGCCAACATAATATTCCCAACCATTTGCTCATGTTTGGAGGAGGTTTGAAACAAGTGACCCAACCCTCTTCTCATGTTTGGAGGAGGTTTTACATAGTCACCCAACCATCTGCTCATGTTTGAAGGAGGTTTTACATAGTGATTCTATTTCATATCTTTTCAAACTGTGTCATCTTTCCTTTCACTGCATATCTCTGCTTGGTATATCACAATAAGTAATAAAAAGTGAAAAATTGACAATATGCCATGAGGGGCATGCTCTTAGATGTGTATCTTGTTGATAGAATAATCTTAAGAATATTTTGAAACCAGAAGCAACCTGACTTGTATCTGCAGACTATTACTTGCTAGTCATAAGTCACTAACCCTTTTGACTGTGTTTGCAGAAGTTCATTGAATTTCCTCTATGTCTAGTATTTGCATCCCAGGCTCAAAACAACATGAGAATCAACTGTCTTCTCATGTTTATTTTAATAATGTCTTTTGGAACACTTGTACCTTTCTGCTCTGAAAAAGACATTGAAACACTATAGAGCAACACAATATGATTTTGGCTTTTGAAACATGCACTTCTAAGACACCAAGAGTTGTTAGTGGCACGACCTAAAGGTGTATCAAACGTTTCTTGCAGAATAGGAAGGCCATCTATGACTAGTTGTTGTTAGACAGAGGTTCTTTTGGCTTAGGATAATTTGCCAAGGGTGGATTGCCTAAAGCACCACTACCTAACTTAGGGGGGATTTTTGACAGATTTGGAGTATTCTCTTTGGTATGATCAGATCCCAAGATGACATATGACCAGAGGTAGGGTGGCTGATAGCAGATGAATTTAGCTTATGACAGCTGATGGACAAGTTTTTATGACTGAGACTAGATAGGGCTTGACAATTAGGTTTTTTCTCATCATAGGCTGATTGAAAAGTTAGGAGGGAAAAATGTTTATGGGTGTTTTCTAGCTAAAAGATTTGACAAATTGGAGATCAGTCGCTAGAAAAATTGGCTTTAAAAACTAGTCATCATCAACAGGTGAAAAATACTGATGACTAACAAGTTGTTGTAGCTTTCCTTCAGGATAAACATCAGTAAAACTTTCAGAACAAGGATGGATTAAGGAATTTTTTTACCTCATTAGCCTTAAGGAAGCCCCTCCAACAGTCAAAAAGATTAAATATTATGCAGAATGTGTATTTTAAATTTTGCTACAAAATTTCGCTATGAAAGTTCCTGTACTCTTTTTTTATTATAGCGTTAGGTGTTTTTTATGTTTTTGAGAAGTCAACGCAGTGAAAAAATGGATGAATGACATAATAAAAGCATTCATATTATTATTACACTTGTCCAAGAGGACAATTCAGAAGTCAACCACCATGTGGCTAACAACTCATCAAGTCAACTAATGATGCCACATCATCAATACAGCTCACCATCTCAACACAGATTCATTAGTTCCTATCTCCAGTGCATCAGTTAGCCAACACCCCAGCATGTCAGTTTGGTTCGATAGAGATGGAAAGTATATGTTTTTAGATGTTTTGTTGGCGTTATTAATATTCATATAATCCTTTTTAAGTACAAACTCTATCAAAACATAAAATATCCCTATTTATCCTCAATATGATGTAATCCTATTTGAATTAGGTCTCTAGGTCAGTATAGAATTCTAGCCAAGGTGGCAGACCATTGTAAAAGAGACATCACTCTATAAATAAGGGATTTTTTGAGTTTGTGTTAGTCATCAGTAGTTTTTGCTATTTGTAGATGACTAAATGTTGTTCCTAGATTTCTAAAAACAAGATTCATGAATATTGAGAGTTTTAGAAATCTCACTGCCTTCATTATCCTTAAACCATAATTTTCACCATTCCATGAGATTTCCATTCCATGGTCACCTCGCTGCTCCTAAAATACTTCTTATGTGATTTTACCTACCTTTGTTCTTGTAGATGACTAGGGTTTTCTAGGGCATTTTTCTTGGTTTCATGACTTCCATGGTTAAATCATCAACAAGGCTTGTATCCTGATGTTATTACACCTTCCCCTATCCTTGATATATCTTCGTAGCACTTCCCATCACTCCTATCCCTAAAACTCATCATTTTTATACAAAACATAGCCTAATTCTACAATTTGACACTTTTTGAGACTAGGCTTATGTTTTGCCCTTTTGGACCCCTTCCCCTAACTCAATCCTTGAAATTCCACTTTCCCCTACTCTCTAACATCTATCCCTATCCCCAAAAATTTCCCCAATAATTTAGAGAACCCTTAACTCCTTCATTCCCCTCCCTCTACAAGGCACTCCTAAATCCTCTATTTTGCCTACACCAAACCCTAATTTCCCCTTCCAACTAAGCTAGGGGTTGCTATGGAAAAGAGGCATAGGAGAAAAGGATCTATATTATAGGTCATATAAGAAAACATGAGGCCATACCAAATCATAAACATCATGCCTCCATCATTTTCCAAGAATTCATTCCAAAGGACAATCATTTGCCACACCTAGGGCCATTTTTGCTTCAAACTATGTTTATGACCAAAAAAAGATGAATTTGACAAACGTGAGAGATATTTTTGTCCATAATAGGCCAAATAAGGAAAATGTCCTTCATATTGTACACAGATATCATGGTTTTGGAGAAATTTCAAAATTACAAGTGTCACGGAAGAATTTCTGCACTTCTGGAGCGACCTTGGGAAAATAAGGTTTTCTCATAGCTGGAGTGTCCAAATGAATTTATTGATGGTTCAAAAGGAAACTATACTAGAATATAGTTCCAATGAGATATCATGATATCAATTTTGAGTTTAGGAAGACATCCAAAAGTTGTATGCACCGGCAATCTGTATTTCTGCACCATCATTCAACACTTTTTGCCAAGTCTTGGGAGAATTAAATTTTGACAGGTAAAATCAACTCCAATAAGATAAAACAAGGTATATTTGGAAATCATATAGGATAATATTTCCAATGAGCTATCATGAGCTCAATTTGGAGTTGAGGAAGGCATCCAAAAGTTGTCTGCACCAACGCTCTGCATTTCTACACCATCATTCAACACTTTTTGACCAGTCTTTCAACTTTTGACAGGTCAAATCAACTCCAATTAGAGAAAAAAAGGTACATATGGAAATTATACAGGCTAATATTTCCAAATATCTATCATGGTCCCCATTTTGACACTGGGAAGGCCTCCAAATTCCCTCTTCAAAAAGGCGTTATGCCTTCAGAAACTAGCACTGCGCCTTTGGATAGGAAAAGCTTCTAACCCCTCTAACAACTCAAATCACCTCAACAGCTTGCAAAATCTTGTCGAGGGTCCTCCAAACATATTTGAAAATTGATAAGGTAAGTTGTTTTTCCCTAATGAAGAACATCTGGAAACAAAGAAGACAGGAAGCACTTGGCTCTAAGAGGAACTATGTTTTTGCACTTGGTAGTCCAGTAGTGTGCCAAGCAATGATCAAATGTAGAAGAAAACATGAAGATGGAATACAAAGCCCAGCATGGAGAAAATATGCTTACAAACAATGAAAGGAGGTCTGCAAAGTTCAAGGGGTTAAAATGAGTTTTATAAAAGAGCCATTCAAATATTTTTCAGCCACCTACAACAAAAAGAGACAAAGGTATATTAGTGAAAAAGTGAGAAAAGAGTAACAAACTTAGCAAAGTGGGTTTTATAATTTAAATTTATCAACTATAAAGGACTTTTTTCACCCTTCAGCAATTCATTTTTCTTTACAAAGATCATCAAAGGTATTCACGAAGGAAAATTGTGATTTCATGGCAATTTTGGGCAAAACTGCCTTGTGCTACACGCCTGGAATCCTACACTATGCTCCTGGAGGTGTTCCGTTGTGTAAATATTAACTACGCATTGCATGCCTATGATTGTGTGCTGCATGTTTTCTTTGTGCAAACCCGCTATCCCGTGCCAATAACCGGCATGTAGCCTTGCTGACGATGCGTTCAACAGTGAACGCACTGCACATTCAACCATTCAGCCTTGCTCAACCAAAGACCCGACATGCCCGTGTGTTGCGCGTTTAGCACTGCACCGTTCAAGAGACCCAGTGTGCTTCACATTCAGCCTTGCCTGGCTAGAGACCTGACAGGCCCATGCAGCCTTGCCCATGCGTTTCACATTCGACCTTCAGTCACCCAACTGGCCCGATATTGCACGCCTGTGCTACACGTTTGTCCAGGAGGGCCTCTGCATCAGTCCAAGCCTTGAATCTACTGAAAAAATCATGAAAATCATCTCCAAGGATTTCATAACACCTCCTAGGAGTAAGTACAAAACACCACCTCACTTTCAAGATTCTTGTCTTTTGGATTAGAGGAATAAACCCTAGAAATTTCCATCGATTTCACAAAGCAAAATTAGGATTTTTGGCCTTCAAGGCAACAGTAAAAAACAAAATTTCATGGGAAGGTAATAGTGATAGTGGTGAGGGAGGCCAAGGGCCTAGAAGACAGTAGTCCTAATTTCCAATTAGGAAGTGAAAACAATGTGCCTGATAGTGGTAATAATGATAGTGCAGAGAATAGTGCCAAAGACAGTAAGACTCCTAGCAGTATTGAAGGAAATGAAGAAAGTGGCCACGGTAATGATAATGATGAGGGTGAAAATAGCTCACAGAACCTAGATGGTAATGAAGCTGACATTAATGAGGGAGAAAGGGATGATGATGCAAATAAAGATCACAACAGTGATGTTAGCATGGGAGGAAAAAAAACTGAGGCTGATAAAGGCAGTCAAGAACACAGTGCCGAAAACACTAGTGCAGAGATCCATAAGGAAAAGAAAAATAGTCATGAGGTCAACCATGGTGAGGGAATTCAAATGAAAAATATTAAACCTTTCCCTTTCACATATCAAAGAGGAAAGAGGCATGTGTTTGCTACCTATAAAAGGCAAGGGACCATGCCATCCTCCTCGGCTAAGAATCTTGACAAAGGAAAACAAAAGATCAAAGAAGAAGAAGGAGAAGATCAACATGAGGTTGAGAGAGAGTTTGAAATAATTCATATTAACAGTGATGAGGAGAATGAAGCAAGGATCACAAACTTTCACCTCCAAAACAAAAATTCCCAAATTGAAGACCTCCAAGCAAACCTAGATAGGGCCAAGAATGTGAATAATGCCCTTGAGATGGAGAATAGACAGCTAGGGGAAAAAAATGCCATTTATGAAGCTAGAGCAATTAAATCCTGGAAAGAGGCTCAAAGGGCATAGGTAAAGTTAGAGGAATTCATGGGCACCTATGAGGAAAGTGCATATGAGGAAGGACAATATAGGAGGAGAACAACAACCATGGGTTGAAAGAAGGCCTTGGTAAGACAAAGAGAGAAAGAATACGCCTTGGCAGAGCAGCTCCCTCTAAGTGAGTTGCTTGCCATGGAGATATAATATGATCGGGAGCCATGGCTAGAAAGAGAAAACACACACTTGGAGGCAAAATTTCAAAAGGAAAATAGAGACCTTGACCTCCAAAGGAAGATGACCAAACACTATGCACTTAGAAACCAAATTGAAAGAGCTAAGCTCAAAAGAGCCCTTACCAAAGTTCAAGCCCTCAAGGAGACAAAAGGTCAAAGAAGGCTCAACCTTATTGTTGATGCTTCCATGGAAGTATCCAAAACATAATAAGGAAGACAAATGTGAATTTTGGGAATTTTTTGGGAATTTTGGTTTTTTGCTGATTTGTAGGCCCAAGGGGGTAGCACCGATGGTGCTATGCTTTTTCTCAGAGCATCTTCAGGATGAAAGGCTTATATTTTTGGAATCCTTAGCTCAAGTACAACATTCTCACCAAGTTTCAGGTCAATTGGAGTTGTTTTGGTCCTCCAAAATTGTCAAAAACACCCTAATTTTCACCTTTCTGCCTAGTTTTCAGGACATGTGTTACGCCTTTATCATTCTTGAGATTTTTTTATTTTTGAACAGGTTATAGGGGTCCAATCAGAAACCTAAGGGTCATTCTAGAAAGTAGACTCAACAGGCTTTCCAACGAGGCTAAGGAGTCCATTCTGACATCAAGAAGGCCTTCAAAACCTTGCTGCAAGTTGACCCAATTTTCTTGCTCCTGTGCTACACCCTTGGCATGGAAATTCATCCTAAAACTCAGTGTTGCACCCTAACAGAGGAAAAGTCAACAATGTATGCTTGGAAATTTTTGGAGGCTTGGAAAAGCCCAAATGTCAATTTCTTTGCTAAAAATTCCCGAAAATATATTTTGTATAAATATTTTGTGCTTGGGCCTTGCAAGGTCTAAAGGACAAAAGTGACATTTATGATTAATTAATAGGATATAGAGACTTAATTAGGGTTTATTCCTCCAATTCATGATAAATATAGCATGGAGGCTTCATTGTTTATGTTGGATATTTGCTGAGCATGTTATGAAATAGACTTGGAGTTTATTGGTGAAACTAGTTGTTGGTGCCTTGTGATGGTATTGGATTGTGCTTCTATGGATCAAGCTCACTCTTAGGATTCATTAAGCTTGTTCAATTGGTGATTTTTTCCATATTTATGTTTTTTTTCTTCAGTTATTAATTGTATTTATGTTTCATTTCGTCATAGAACAGAAATAGAGAATGGGATTTATCTTCTTGACACCCTACTTCTACCTGCTTTCTTGAATTTTATGTTTTCTTCCTCAAATTTTTGCTAAATTAATCCTTAAATTCTCTTTATTGTTATTGATATGTTATTTTAGAATGCTATTTGTTTCCAAGTAAGTTTTTGAGAATCCTTCACTGCTCTCTTAGCATGCATAACTGTTGTTTTTAAGACTTGGTTATCCTAGTTGATATTGAGGAATCCTTCATTTCTCTTCAATATTTCATTATGATATCATCTTAGAAGCTTTTTTCTTATTTATTGGTTTTTTAAAGGGTCCTTTATTTCCCATTTAACTCACTATGTTCAAAAATCCATGTTACTTCACTCTCCCTTGACCTAATTAGATCCATTTGATCTTACCAACTTTCCCTTTGACCGATCCTTGACTCATTTTTACACCTTTCAAAGACTTTTACAGACTCCATAGCCCAATGGATTGATATTCCCCACTCTATTAAACTACTTAAAAACTTGCTCAAATAACCAAACAAACAAACAAACCCTAAACTTAACAACTAGCCTAAAATCAAAACCTAAAAAGCAAACAAGTTCATATCCTTTGCACAAATAGAGAGAGCCCTCTCTGAGTCCAGGAAGGCTAGGTCCTAGGACTCCAAAGACTGGTCTGATTTTACCCCTATCCATTTGTTCTCACCAATCTAAAAAATTACGGGGACCTAACAGTTTGAAAGGGTTGATGAATGTAATGAGAAGGCTATTATGTAATTTTTTTCTACCAAAATAATATATAGTTTGCACCAGTTGTCTTTCAAAACCTGATATTCTTTTGGAGCTTATGTGTTTGTCTTTCTATTATGTATATTATTATCAAAATATTAGTATTATGATTACTTGGAATTCATAATTTCTAGGCTCCAATTTCCTTCATGTACTGTCCTTTTGTTGTAAAATTTATCTTTTAAGCCCATTTTCCTCAATTTCCATGGATGCATTTGTTAAAAATTGAAGTCCCTTAGTTGACTCCATGCCCAACGGTAGCCTTCACACACTCTTCCACCTGCAAAATCACTTAAAACACAAAAATATTTATCCGTCTGTAATAGAGATATTATCTTGAGTATTCATTTATTTTATTTGAGAGATCCCTCTCTGATTGGAAGGGATGAATTCCAATCGAAAGTGGTTTGAACTAGTTGTGATATATTTACATTTGAACAACCCAATTGGTTCCAACTTAGTGGTAACATTTTTGTGCATCTGCAGGGAGTTCGAAGTTGTATTATCCTGGGAAATTCTTTCCAATCAAAGTAATTGACCTCTTGAAGGTAGCAGGAGATCAGAAATATTTGAGGTTGTACTTCTACCTTGGTGGATCCACTGAGATCCTTAGCTCAAAGGTGGCTTCTGAGAAGATTCATACGAGGATTAATCCATACCCTGATCCACCAGAGATAATTGATGATCCATAAAAAATTCTCAAAGGTATTAGTAGCTCATAAAAATGAGATAATCCATATCTTACAAGAGTTTGATCTTTACCTTCTGAGGTTTTTCAAAGTTTTGAAGAAATAGAGTTTGATGAAAAGATAAAATAAATTCCTTTTAGATCTGAATCATAGAATGAATTGGCTGAAATTGTATTATATCTACAAAGTTTAGGAATTTATACTACATCTCTTGTGTCAGAATAAGATAAAGAGGGGTTTTGGAAAATTTTCACATCAGAATTATCATTAGAGCAAGAGTCATTTGAAAAACTAAAAGAACTTGATCCTTTTGACTTATTTTTGAGGATGGTTGGTGTCCCTTTACCTGAGTGGAGCTCTTTTGTCTCTAAGCTGAAAATTCCTTCCAATCAATTTTCTAACATCACATCCTCTTTCACTACTTATTTTCCTATTCTAACAACTACTCCCTCTGTTTCATTTTCAACTAGCACTCTTACTGCCAGTATGGTTGTATTTCCTCCTCCTCCTCCTCCTCTTGCAGGCTCTACTAGGTATGTCCCTCTTGTTCTATCTGCCCTACTCCATGATCTCCCACAAATTTACTCCACTAGGATAAATACTTTTGGAGGCGAAGAGGGAATCACTGCAGAGCATCATGTTGACCAATTCAATGGTTTCATAGACTTAGAAGAGGTAGATGATGAAGATGTCAAAATGAGGTTGTTTGCGCAAAGTTTTATTGGTGAAGTGGGAAAGTGGTTTAAAGCCTTAACCCCAAGAATTCTATGAAATTGGGATGAATTGGAGGATAGTTTTTTGAAAAAATGGGGAAGTAAAGTAAACCATGTTCAAGCCTTGACTGAATATAATAACTTGAAGAAATTTAGTAATGAATCGGTTAAAACATTTTCCAACAGATTCAATAAGGTTTACAATTCTATTCCTGCCCATATCAAACCTCCTCCATAGGTTGCCCAATTACAGTATGATCAAGATTTTAATTATGAGTTTTAGATTCTACTCAGGGAGAGAGAATCTTTCACTTTGGCTGATATGCAAAATGATGTTGTGAAAGTTGAGGTTAATATGGCTGCAACAAAGAGATCTAAGATTGGAAAATGAAGATTGAAAGAAGAAGAACAACCCTCTACATCCTCTGATGTGAAATTTGATACCATGATGAAAACTATGGAGAGTCTTATGGATAGGATTGCTCTTGGAAACAATCCTCCTCCTCCTACACAACAAGAAACACAAATTATAAATCCTCATTTTATAAGACTTCAAAATCAACAAAGACCAAGAGATAATAGAAATCAACCTGATCAACAAGTTAGGCCTCCTTTTTAGCAAAAAGTAGTGGATGAATAAGAAACACAACCAAAAATTCAAGAGGATATCATTCACTCTTTAGATGAAGATGAAGAAGTAATGTTCTTAACAAAAGAGGAACATGATGAATTTAGCCATGACATAGGAAATCATGAAACTAAAAAAACAAATTTGATTATTTGAAAGGCTATCAGCATGCCATTTTTTAAATGAAAAAACAATACAACCTTAGGAATATAAATGTTCCTATAGTAGCAAAAAAAATCAGCCTAAGAAAGATGCTCCAAAGGCTGTTGAGCAAAATAATTATACCCCTCTTGGCAAAGAAATTGAAAAAACACAGCTTGCTTTCAATTTAGAAAATGAAATTGCAAAGATCAAATTTTTTGTCCCTTTTGGTGAGATCATAAAAGTCACTGAATATAGAAGCCAAATTGTCAAAATTATTAATACTCGGCCTGGACCCTCTGATATTTTGAATTTTCAAGAATACCATCCTATTTGTTTCTTAGGGCCAAGAGTTGAGGATGAGAAAAATGAAGAAGTTCCACCTTTCTATGTGAGCCTAAAAATTCATGATATAAATTTACATAATGCTATGCTAGATTTAGGAGCATCACATAACTTAATGCCTAAGGTCGTCATGGAGAGAATGGGTTTAGACAAAATTAGACCATATAAAGACATGTTTTCCTTTGATTCCAAAAGAGTTCAATGTATTGGTATTATCAAGGATGTGGTTGTTGGTTTGACTTAAGTACCTACTAAGATAGTATTAATGGAAATGGTGGTGGTTGATATCCCTCCAAAATTTGGCATGCTATTATTTCGATCTCGGGCTGCCAAAATCAAAGGAACCATGCAAATAGACATGACTTACACCAATATCCTAGTCTTTGGTGAGTGAAGGAGGTTGTATAGAGAGTATAGGATGGAATATATGGTTAGCATCAAAGAAAAAACTCAAAATTTTCCATTCTATGCAGTGGAAACTGAGTTGGGAGCTTCCATCCTTTTCAATGAGATCACTAATGAAGAAGAAAATCAACAATTAGAAAAAAATCAGCAAACAGAAAATTAGCAAGTCGAAGAGGTGGATAGAGAGGGATGGTGGCACATGGATTTTGATGGTGTTTTTGGAAGAGAGGGAGATGGTGCAGGTATTTGGATTATCATCCCAAGGGATGAGAGTAAGTTTTGCTCCTACAAATTGAATTTTGATTGTACAAATAACATGGCTTAATATGAGCTTTGTTTTTGGGTCTAGAAGTTTTGAAAAGTTTAGGTGTGCCAAAAGAATTTTAGTTTGTGGTGATTCAGAATTGGTTATCAAGCAAGTAAAAGGAACTTATCAAACCAAAGATTCCAAAATGAGGGCATATAGAAATCTGATCCTTGAAATTCTTGAAAATTTCGAAGAACATAATTTCATCATCAAGTCTAGACATCAGAATTATGTGATAGATTCCTTGGTTGTTTTAGCTAGTGTATTTACCATTCCTATTCATCCTAGAAAGAGGTATGTATTTGAAGTTATACATAGGCCATCCATTCTTGATAACATAACAAATTGGCAAGTGTTTAACAATAATCAACAAGACATAAATTTTTTGGAATTAAAGGAGGAATTTGAAAGCATCCAAGTTTACCAGCAAAACATGTTCACTAAAACCAAAGATAATTCAGAGGACATACAACTGAAAAAAAATTGTATTTGTAAAGGTTTAATCCCTCTTGAAAATATTTTTATCAAAATGATGTGGCTAAGAGTCCTAAGATGAAATCTGATGATGAGGAAGTTGAAAGTTGTAACCTTGGTACTGCAGAAAATCCCAAGTTGGTTAAGTTGTCTAAGTTCCTTTCTTCAGAATTAAAGAAAAGGTATGTTTATTTAATGAAGAAGTATATTGGAGGCTCTGAGCGGTGCTGGAGATTAGGTTCTACAACAGGCTAGGTTTTCTTCTAAAATCTGGAGGAGGGCAGAGCCGTGTGTGTAGATCTGCGTAAGTGGGGGTTGGCCCTGGCCCAAAAAATGCACCATGAGGGGGTCTAGGGGGGCCCATCTTTCAAACAAATAACAATGGAAAAGGGGAAAGGGCCTCTGGAAGGAGTGCATATCTCTGGGTCTGCCAGTCTGGATAAAAAGGAGTCAAAAGTCAAGAAGAAGGCAGGAGAGAATACCAAAGAAACCCAACAGTAGAAACGGACAAATAGAATCAAGATATTAGAAGGAAAAGACAAAATCGACACCACTCGAGAGGAAAAAAATCTAGAAATAGGAGGAAAATACAAGGGTTCTAAGGGTATCGAGCAGCAAGCCCACCAGAAGGCCACGTTGGGGGGTTCTACCACCAATGACTGAAAACTGGAAGATCATGGGCACTGCAAGCCCAAAGCCAAAGACAGTCTCAAGGTCATCATCTCTGACCCATAGTTACAAGACTATCATGACCACATGTGCATCCATGTTGTCATCTGTAAATTTATGGAGTTTTGGCCTATGGAGAAAGCTTTATGCCTCTCGACCCGTCAGCAGTGGAAGCCAAAAGGAGATGTTAAGCTACATCTGGGAGAGAAAGGTTTTTTCACAGTAGTGTTTGCAAACCTGGAGGATAGAGACAACATCTTTGATGGTGGTCCTTAATTTTATGCCTCAGCTGGTCTCTATATGAGACCATGGAAGCCGAAATTTTCTCCGGAGCTTGAAACCTTCACACATGTTCTAGTGTGGATTCGACTCTTTTCTCTTCCTATTGATTACTGGTGGCCTGCAACCTTGGAACAAATTGGCAACACATTGGGGACCTTCATCCAAGCCTTAGAGGCCACTCTGCAAAAAATGTATACCTCTTGTGCCCGCATTTGTGTTGAAATGGATGTATCTGGTGCATTACATGATGGGTTATGGTTAGAATTCAGGGATGAGCAGTTTTTTTAGGCCATAGATTATGAAAACATTCCCTTCCGTTGTCGGAAGTGTCATGAACATGGACATATGTTTAGGGAATGCCCTCTGAAAAAAATAGCTGAGAAACCCAAAGAAGCTCCATCGAAGAATCAAGATGGCTTCACTCGTCCCAATGCCAAACAGAAAACCAATAGGAAAGCCCTACCAAAAGTAGGTTCTTCTTTTAGAGCCACAGACAAAACCTTTGAGATCCTGATAGAGGAATTCGCTGCTTCTGATTCCCTACCAACATCTGACCAACAGCAACAAATTCTGACCAAGCCTACACAGATTGTCATAGCTCCGCAAATAGAATGTCACAAGGCAAGTGAACAAGGTACCAATCTTACCACGAACCTAGAAGGAGACGCAGAAATTTTATCCAGTGAGATAGGAACAGAGGATATGGAGCTGAGTGATATACTTGAGAAGGAAGATATGGATTTTAACTCCATGGTGGAACAATGGAAGCAGAAAGGAATGGAACATGTCCCTGAAGAAGAAATAGATAGGATAAAGTACCGATTCCTTTCAAGACAGGATGTGGAACTACATGGGTTAAAAAGAAGTCATGGAGCTACCAAGAGCCTGGGAGTTAATGCTCAAGGTTTTCACCTCTCCAGCAACAATGCAAAACATAGGAAAAAAAGAGGACGTAGAATGAATAAGGAAGCCATATTTGAGCTTGGTCAGCTTCTCCTCAACTCGGGTAAGATGAAAACCCTTGAGGCTTTCACGTTCACCTCCTAATTTTGTTAATCATGAAGATTCACTTATGGAATACAAGAGGGATCAATAGCCAATGGAAACAAAGACTGTTGAAAAATAGTATTAGAAAGGAAAACCCAGATATGATCTTCTTACAGGAAACCAAATGTTCTAGTATTAAAATTGAGGGCATTTGCAAAAACATTGGCAAAACATTGCAATATACGGAAGTTGAAGGTCTTGGGGCAATGGGTGGTCTGGCCACATTCTGGAATCCTCAATCCATACATATTATCAGTGCTGAAGCCAGTAGATCATACATTTCCTTGGAAGTGCAAATAATCAGGGAAGCTAGCACATTTATTTGCAAAAATGTCTATAGTCCCCCAAAACTAGAAGACAAACTGAAGCTGTTAAACGGTTTATCAGAGTTGAATCAAAGACATCCTTCTGCCAAAGCAATATTTGGTGGTGATTTCAATATGATTACAACGTTGGCTGAAAATAAGGGGGGCATTAGAACTCTGCACAGGGATGCTGAAGCCTTCAACAATTTCATCCATGAAACCCACTTAGTGGATATCCTCCCCAAGTCTGGGTTGTTCACCTGGAAAAAAAGGTGAGGGGGTGACAAAAAAATAGCCTCCAGACTTTATCATTTCCTCATCACTGACTCCATCCTATTGGAGGGGGTGACTGTTGAATCGGACATCATCCCTTGTAGGGGCTCTAATCACTGGCATGTTACTCTTGATGTTGCTGTTCTTGGGACCCCCAAGACAGAACTTTCATATTCAAAAGATTCTGGTTGACTCATCCAAACTTCTTAAAGAATATCAAATCGTGGTGGCGGGAGCTGAGTGACACTCATGGCACCAAAATGTACAAACTGTAGGCTAAGCTTAGGCACATCAAGGCCCGTCTTAAAACCTGGAACCAAGAATTCTTTGGTAATATCTTCAAAGATAAGAAAGACCTTGAGGATCAATTAACCCTGATCCACACTGATTTGCTTAATGGAAACATACACCAAGAGACTATCAACTAGGAACAAACCCTCATGCAAAAATGGAATCAATGATGCCAGCAGGAGGAGATATTATGGAAGCAGAAATCTCGCAACCACTGGCTCAAGGAAGGGGAAAATAACACTCAATTTTTTCATCTCTTTGCAGTGGACTACAGATGTGCGAAAAAAATCACCAGCTTAAGGGATGAACATGGCAACACTCTCTTCTCTCATGAGGACATATCTTCTCTCCTGGTCGAGCATTTTAGCCATATTGCCACTGAACCTGAGATTGATAGATCGATGGCTAGAAGGGAGGTCCTAAACTCTATTCCCCAGCTCATCACTGAGGATCAAAATATATCCCTAAATTTCCCTGTTACCTTGGCTAAAGTGGAAGAGGTCGTGAAAGACATGCCTAATGGAAAGGCTCCTGCCCCAGACGGTTTCACCATAGATTTTTTCAAGGATTGTTGGGACATTGTTCAGCTCGAAGTTTGGGAGGTGGTGGAGGATTCTCATCAATATAAGGCCATCCTAAGGTCCCTTAATGCTACTTTTATTGCCTTGATTCTGAAGGAAGAAGCTGCCAAAACCCCTTCTAAATTCCGACCTATTGCTCTTTGCAACGTGCTTTACAAGATTATCTCGAAATTCATGGCCAATAGATTGAAACCCATTCTTCCTTGAATTATCTCTGAGGAAAAGTCTGGTTATGTTGAGGGAAGGAAAATCCTGGAAAATGTGTTACTGGCTCAGGAAATGATTCATACTCTTCAAGCTTAGAAAAAATCTAGCATGATCATTCAACTAGATCTATCCAAGGCCTATGATAAGGTTAGTTGGGATTTTATTGAGGATATTCTGATAGCTTTTGGTTTTCATCAATGTTGGATCCAATGGATTTTAGCCTTAGTCAAAACTCCTAACTACTCCATCCTAGTCAATGCGGCACCTTCCTTCCCCTTCAACCCCTCCCGCGGTATCCGCCAAGGTGATCCCATTTCCCCCTTTCTATTTGTCATCATCATGGAAAGCCTAAGAAGGATTATCAAAACGTCTCAAGCCAGAAATTCCATTAAAGGTCTCCAACCCATGTCTAAGTACCCTCCCACTACCCATCAACAGTTTGTTGATGATACCATGCTTCACGGTACCCCCACAGTCAAGGAAGCTCGAGGGTTTAAAGCCATTCTGGATCTATTTTGTATAGCCTCGGGTATGGACCTTAACCTTGATAAGTCTTCCATTTTCTTTTTAAATACCCCTCTAGCCATCCAAAGACATCTCACTACAATTTTTGGGTTTAGCAGGAAATTCCTTCCCTCCAAATACTTGGGTGTCCCTCTAACTAATAAACCTTGGCAAAAGCTTCATTGGGAAATGCTGCTTTCTAAGCTCGAGGCTCGGTGTAACAGTTGAACCAGCAGAGTCCTGAACTTTGATGGTCGTCTAACGATGACCAAGGCTATTCTGCAAGCCATTCCGCAATTCATGCTCTCCATACTACCGGTGCCCAAAGGTGTTCTTCAAAAGATCAGAAATATTCACAGAACCTTCCTTTGGTCCAGCAGAGCGGTTAAACAGAAATGGCTTGGGAGAAGATATGCAAGCCCAAAATCTTGGGAGGCCTCGGACTGTGTGACCCGGAAATGGTAAATAAATCCAGTGGAGCTAAGCTATGGTGGAGGTGGATAAAATTTCTTACTTTTCCATGGGCTAAGCTGTGGAAAGCCAAATATGTTGAGGATGGGAATCAGCAGGAACTCATTAGAATAATTAATATCCAAGCTGGATCCCCCATCTGGAACCTAGCAAGTGCTAATAGACATATTATCTCTGATCATTGTTTCTAGGAAATTAGGAATGGCAATACCACCCTTTTCTGGGAGGATGCTTGGCAACAATTGCCCAAGATGGAGTGCCCTGAATTCCTCTCCCTGCAAAGAAAGTACTAGGAACAGGGTTTATTCAAGGTATGTCATTACTAGGCGGTGAATGGGGAGAACCCTCATTTGAGACTTTGGAACCTCAACATTCCCTCTGATACGGACGAGATGGCCAACCTATCTTTCTCCTTGTTTTCAGCGTTGGAGTCTCGCAAAATCCGAATCTCCTTGGAGGAGGACCAATTGCGATGGGGAAATTTTGAGGGAGGCACCTATAACCTAAAGGAAGCTAAGATCTACATAGAATAGAGGCATCTAGAAGAGAAGATGCAAGGGCATCAAAATGTTTGGAACGCTATCCTTTAGCCTAAAGTTAAAACTTTCTTATGGACTCTGCTACATAGGAAGACCCTTACTTGGGAAAACCTATTCAAAAAAGGCTTCTAGGGTCCCTCCCGCTGTCCTCTCTGTTTTAATGCGGAGGAGAATATGAACCATCTCCTCAATTCCTGTTGCTGGACAGATTATCTTTGGATGGGGTTGCAGGAAATTTTTAGATAGACTGATCGTGATAGGTCTTCCATTCAAAATACTATAATCAATTGGACTAATTTCTCTAAGTGCGACACTATAAACAACCTCTGGAAGTTATGTCCAGGGTTTATTGTTTTGTCAACTTGGAAAAAATGAAACATAAGAATTTTCCAACAAGAAACTAGGAATGAAGTTGATACTAAATTATCCATCATGCAGAATATGAAAGAGACAATGCTAATCCACTACAATTATACTCAAACGGAGAAAATTTCGAAAGAAGACAGGTGCATCTTACTTAGTTTTGGTTTGGGGTCGGCCATGAACCTCAATTCCCCTTCACTGCGACCTCTTCCCCCTCCGTCTCTGCAGCCCTAGATGTGTCCCAGGCCAAGTATTCTCAAGCTAAATTTCTATGGTGCCTCTAGGGGCAACCCTATTCCGGTTGGTTATGGAGGAGTTATCCGCAATGACAAAGGTGACATTTTTCACATTTTCTGTATGTCCTTGGGAGAAGTAACGAACAACGAAGCTGAATTTTCCACTTTGGAACAAAGTCTGCCTATCCTTATTCAAATGGGCAATGGCACTGCGGTGGTGGAGGGGGACTCCCTACTGGCTATCTCTACGGCTAAGAAGATTCAAAATGGCATGAAGACAGAAAGGGTATCTAAACATTGTCTACTTGCTATGGTTACAGGTCTCATTGCCAAGCATCTCACTGCTCTCAAAGGAGTAATATTTCAGGAAATTCGGAGGAAGGCCAACACTTTGGCGGACGCCTTGGCTAACCATGTGGTCGACCATCCAAATGACGTCATTGACACTTGTTGGAAAGATGCTACCTGTCATAACCTCAGGGATGAATGTATGAGCATTTTGAGAAGTGACCTTTCCGATGCATCTACAATGAAGAAGAATCTTCAAAGTACTGACATTCAATAATTCATGTGGTTTCTACAAAACAGCAATTCAATGCTCTTTATTATTCGGAGGTGGCGAGTCATTTTTTTTTACCAAGCCGAGTTTCAGAAAATATGGCATGATCGAGGTTTTTGATGGTTGTCCGGTGTGGCATTAGATTTCATTATTGGCCGATTGATGTTCATCTCTGGAGGATCCAGGATGGCGGTCGGTGGGACGGGGCAACGTCCCCTGGTAATTATCACTCGATCTGAGCCTCTCCTCCTTATATTATGGTGTTTTCAAACTATTTTCCTCACAGATATTTGCCATTCGGTGCTAAATATAGACTCTGGTGCTCTGGTTCTGCTACGAGTTTCACTTTCTCTTCCTCTTGGTGTGTGTTTTCCACCATGGTTGATCGCATTCTTCGAAGCTCTAAGGCGGCCAAGAATATTAAGACAGCTAAGGACAGTTTTAAAAACTCTGTCCCTAACAAGGGAAAGATGATTATCCATGACCTCGAACAGGAAACCAGTCAGGCCAGATCCAGCTTAAACTGCAAGGACATTGAGGAGGAGATGGATTGGATCCCTCATCCTGGCACCCCGAGCATGAGGGCCTCCCAATTTCTATGCACGCAGGAAATGGCTTGGTTCATGAAGAATCTGCTATCTAAAGCCCTCAGTAGCCATGGCGCGGCGATTAAAGAGGCCTTCCAGGCTAACTCGATGGCCTCGGTGAAGAAAACAACCCACTTGGATAAGTTGGAAGTTTCTCTCAACTTGTTAACTAAGGAGATGAAGATGTTAACCAAATTTCTTGAGGGATTCATCAGGCTCTTCGAGCTGTACCTTCTTCATGTTTTAAATGTGTCCATTGAGGTCCCAACATACAGTTCCAGAACGACAATCATCCGTCGGCACCGTCCGCGCAATGTGCCTCAGAGCGATGCAGGTTTGAGTCCGAGCTCTGGAGGTTCGAATGTTGATGGTCCGGTAGTAGAGTTTCCTAATGCTGAAGATCTAGGGACGGTTGGGCCGAGTGGGTATGAGGGTCGGACTAAAATTTAATGGTCCTGTCTTCTCGTTTGGTTGGCTTCTTTTGGCTAGTAGTTACCTGTCTTTGTTTACTTGTTTTCTCCTATTCGGCTTAATGTTCCTTACTGTGGGCATCCCTGCGTGGAAGGCCAATTTTGACCGTTTAGTCCTTTGGTATGGATGTATTTTTGGACAAGGAAGTCAGCCTCTGATTTATCTGTTTGTCTATTTTCGGATCACTGTGTCTGTGTCTATCCTTACAGACGGTTTGGGCTGTCCATCTTTCCTACCTTCGGGTACTGGCAGCCCTTTTTGTAACTTTTTGTATACTATTTTGATCTAATACAACTGCTTACTTACAAAAAAAAAATTGAAGAGGTATATTGAAGTTTTTGCATGGATTTATGCAGATTTGAAGAGATATGATCCTAGAATCATTCAACATACAATACTCATCAAAGAAAATGAAAAGCCTTTCAAACAAAAGTTGAGGAGGATAAATCCATTGATTATGCCATTGATTGAAAAGGAAATTAATAAATTGTTTGAAGAAAAAATCATTGTTCCACTGAGATTTTCCAAGTGGTTGGCTAACTTGGTACCTCTGAGGAAGAAAACTAGGGAGATTAGGATATGCATGGATTTCAAAAATTTGAACAAGGCATCTCTTAAGGATAACTATCATCTTCAAAAGATAGACCATATACTACAAAACATTGTTGGATTTCAAAGGATTTCAATTTTAGATGGCTTCTCATGCTATAATCATATATTAGTACATCTAGATGACCAAGAGAATACAACTTTCACTACACCATGGAGAACATTTTTGTATGCCAAGATGCCCTTTGGACTCACGAATGCAGGAGAAACTTTTCAGAGGGAAATGGAAATCGCATTTTCTGAAGAAAAGGACAAATATGTGGTTTTTTATTTGGATGGCATCACTCTGTTCTCAAGGGAAGAAGAGCATTTCAAGCACTTGGAGAAGATTCTACAAAAATGCAGAAAATTTGGTATTTCTCTAAATCCCACCAAAATTATTTTTTCTTTGATAACTGGAAAGCTATTGGGTTATATAATATCAAGAGATGGGATTAATATTGATCCAAGTAGGGTTGTTGTTATTCAGAAGATATATTTTCCTAGAAATAGAAAGAAATCCAATCCTTTTTAGGCAAGGTGAATTTTGTTAGAAGGCTTATCCCTAATTTTGTAGAAATTTTTAAGCATATCACCAAGATGCTTAGAAAAGATCTTGATATTAAATGGACAACATAGGAGAAAAATTATTTTGAAGAGATCAAGAAAAATATTACTCAAGCTTTGGTGCTCATAAATCCTTGTTTTTCAAAGGAATTTCTACCCTTTACTTTTTCTTCTGAGCATTATTGCGGGAGTTTTATTACAGAGGTAGCAGCAAGGCAATTAATAGCCAATTTATTTTTTCAGTAGAACACTTGGAAATTATGAATTAAAGTACAACATCATGGAGAAGAAATCATATGCTCTAGTAAATGCACTCAAGGATTTTAGAGTTTATGTTGTTCATTCTCACATTTTGGCTTTTGTTCCTAATGCTATAATAAAAGACATATTAACCCAAACTTATCCGAATGGCAAGAGAAGTAAGTGGATTTCCACTTTGCTGGAATATGATTTGGAGATCAGGCCTACAAAATTGGTGAAAGGCTAAGGGCTAGCAAAATTAATGGTTCAATCAAATTTTGATTGCCTAGATATGAATTTTATAGTAGAAATTCCAAATGTGGTTGAAGAAGAAGAATTGATCCCCATAGAAGAGAAATTCAATTTTTTTGATTGGTATAGGGATGTCTTCTTATTTTTTTACAGTATCACAAAGCTTCTGCTAAATTGACAAAATCCAATTCTAGATTTGTGAAGCTGAAATATCTAAGGTACTGCATCTTGAATAAGAATTTGTATTGGGAAGATATTGGTGGGATACTCCTAAATTGTCTACTAGAATATGAAGTTGAGAAGGTAATTGATGAATTTCATAAGGGTGACTGTGGAGGTCATCATTATTTGAAGGAAACAATGAACAAGATACTTAGAGCAGCCTTTTGTTGGCCTTCAATGATCAAATATGTCTACAAAACTATTTTTCCTTGCCATGAGTGCCAATTTTTTTATGGAAAAAATAAGTTGCTCCCATTACCTTTGAAACCTATATTTGTAGAAGTGATAAGGAGATCATGTATTTTTCTCAAAATTGAAAGTGCTCCAAATTTTACCGAACTTGAGTGATCAGTTAGATCTCGTCGTTTCAATTCTAGCGCCGTGAACGGTTCAAAAAACTGATGTTGTATGAGGGAGATATCGCGTTCTCATAGTTTTTATAAATAGCTAAAATTTTGTGATAGGAGTGACTGGGATGCCCAGTCAACATGCAGATATAGTCAGTAAAAATAGTATATTCTAGGAATATTTTATTTTCCCAATCCAACTAGGATTCGCCAAGTGTCAGTTTCTAGGCCATTGATTTGGATTTGTACATAATTTTTTGGATCGTTGGATGGGTGACACATGGCTAGCCCGTAGGCTACCATGTGTCCCCCATATGGAGGACCAAATTTTTTTTTTAGGTCCGGGGGGTTCGACCCCATGACCTCCGACACGCCCGCATAACCTTTGACCAAATCTGTTATTCATTGTTTCTTACCACTATAGTTCTCTGCATGGTTATACAGTTGAACGGTTGGCAAGTTACCGGCCCAGACATGTTCACATGTATTAACAATCAAAAACCGTGACATCAAACCCTTTAACTAGTGGCTAACCAAAACCATAACCTCCCACAGTATTCAACCTATTCACAAGGCATGATTTACATTGAAGTTAATGTAACGGTTCTATAAAACTTAACCCCGACGGCTTAACTTGTTCACAAGGCACAATTTGCAGAGATTGCTAATGCGATGGTTACGAAGTCCGACTTCACTTCGGGTTCTGTTCCACCTTTTTTTGCGGAGGTTTAAACCAAAACTGTAGAAATTATATGCACTACGCATGCATATGTCCAATATTCTCCTGATCACACACTATTTAACTTCATGCACAATACATAATCTATTCCACCATTGATCATCACATGAGGAAATTAAATCAATTGCAATGCACACACGAAACCATAAAAATTCACACACATTAACACAGCTTTTTTACCAGGAAATCCTGAAGCTAAAAACCCCAACTATCTATATATAATATATGTCATAGAGATCATGTAACAATCCTCATACAAAGCTTATCACAAGCTCTCAGTACAATGCAATCGCTACACACTAATCAGGCTCGATCTTGCAAATCCATGCACCGATCTTTGCCAGCCTCTAGCCTGCCTCTACTGCGCAATCCCTACTGAAGAATGGCTTTGAATGAACTCTAAGCCATCCTATATTGACTATGCAATACTCATTGGCATCTCCAATGAATTTGTGGTGCAAAAAATGCAACACTATAGTCACACTTGCTCTTTCACCTACCTCTCCACTGGTCTTCACTGAAACTGTCCATGCATTATAGTTAACTGATGTATTCTTAAGTTGATTAATGAGTTAATATTTAGTGAATTAATTATTAATTAATTCACACCACTCTCACTAGTGTATCAATCAGTTAGACTAGATATAACTAGCTCAACTGTGTCTAACTGAGTTAAAATGAACACAACTCCACCAAACTCCATCACATGAGTTCTAACTGAAGTCCTCCATGCAATAGCTCCAGCAAACCCTCAGGAATAGCGTAATTCCTTCTGTCATCTCCTGTGCCACATCTGTGCACTTAACTGAAGTGCTCCAAGAGAATAAGATAATGTTTAGAGTCCAAATATTATTAAGAGCTAATAATATTCAACATATCTATTTTTAGACTGGCAATCTAAAAATAGAAGTCCATCTATTTTTCCAACTTGATCAACCATCCAAAAATAGCATCCTGAAACTCATAGAATATGATCGACATGTCTAAAAATAGACTTTGTGCCAAAAATCACCTATGTGGGCCCCACCTAGTTTAGGTGATTATTCTCCAACTAGGATCAGGAATGATGTTTCAGGATGCCTCCTTCACTGTTTCTTTTTGCAATATTCAACAAAAATTGTAGGTTTTATGGGGGTTCGGCTTGTGACCACCCCGCTCCTAACCACCAGAGTTAATTTTAATGGTTTATAACTAGTGGAGTTAAAGCGCGCCTCCAAAATTAGACGGAATTTGCTAGTTTAATTGCAGTTAAACTATAGTTCTCCACATTTAATGGAGCATTTGTAGCTGTGATTGGGAAAATGTCTAGGGAGGTCAATTTTCAACCAATTTGGGTGAAAAAAGAGTCTATCTAGACTAATTGGAGCATTCTTGAGCCACTGGTGTAGATAAAACAACCATTAGAGGCTTGTAAACACATGCATTTTCATTTTTTTATCATAATGACAAAAAGGGACATGCCATTGGGAGTTGGACCAGCAGATGTAGTCTAGGAGGGGTGAATTGCTTCATCATTCATGCTGTGTAAATATTATGTGTGATGTTATTTCTATGTTATACACTATTGTTCAGTGTTATTTAGGCTTATTTTCATGCTTAAAAATAAAAAATTCATCTACGTTTGATGGTTAAATTACTCATTACTTAAGTAAACAAATCGAGACAAATTTTACATGTTTTATTACTGAAAAGACACTTAGATAATACAATCCTTTCAGATCAGGTTGGTATCAGAGCTATAGTTTATTCTCTGGGGTTTTTGTGTGAAAATATTTGTTTAACTCTTTGCAAGTGTTCACATGCTTACTAGGCCCAAGCTTAAGAGAGGAGAAGGCAAATTGGTGGAAGCAAGAGGGTCTCAAAGTGAGCCACAACAAAGGAGGGAAAGATTTCCACATTCTCCACCACCTAGTTCACCTCCAAAAGAAGTAGAAGCAACATTAAGCATGCCTCCAGAGGAAGAATAAATCCATGAAGAGGTGGATCCCAAAGAAGAAGAAAGAGTGTTCAGGAAAGCATTCCTTGACATGACTAAGATGGTGATAGTTCTTTATCAAGAAAGGAATGAGAGACTATAAGGAGAAGGATCCAAACTTAAAAAGGAATGCCAGGGATCATCAGGAGGTCAAAATGATGAAGATAAATCAACGAAGGGTAATGGAGGGAATGGAGGCGGTGGAAAGTCACCATCCTCTCCCTCAGCATCATCATCCTCTACTTCATCTTCAGTACATCATCCACACAAGTCAAAGAAAATTGGTAAAATTCCTTTTCTAAAACTTGATGTTAAGTTTGAATTGCCAATGTTTAATGGTGAAGTCAATGAAAAAAAGCTTGATAATTGGATTAGGCAATTGAAGGTCTATTTAATAATTCAGAACCTTCATGATGATGATACCAAAATCAAACTAGCTTCATTGAGAATGGAAGGTGCAACACTTTCTTGGTGGGAAGCCAAGACAAAGGAGGAGATCAAGAATCATGGTAAGATTATCCTGTCATGGACTGATTTCATTAATGCAATAAAACAATAGTTTTATCCATTAGCTGATATGCATAAATCCATAATGAACTAGCAAAATTTTAGACAATTGAAAGGACAGAATGTGCAAGAATACACCCAAGAATTTAGGAGAAGAGCTCTCTTATTAGGGGTAGATTTGCAGAGCCAAGATAATTTTCTCAAGTACATAGGATGCTTACATAGCTACCTAATACATACTATTCTCATGTTTAACCCTACAAGTCTAGATGAAGTTTGTGTTCAGGCCACACATCTAGAAGCTAGAGGGAAAAACATTACTGATGAGGGTAGGATGAAACCTTTTAAGGGGGAAAAAAAAGACCTCAAAAGGTAAGGGAAAAAAGAATGCATATGTCAAAAAAGAGGGAGAAAAAATGGTCTGTAAACATTGTTCAAGAGAAGGCCATGAAGAGAAAAATTGTTGGAAATTACATCCTGAAAAGAGGCCCAAACATCAAAACAACAAAGGGAAGCAGGAAACTGCAGCTAAAACTCAACATGATTTAGGAGAGGATTCAGGTGATGAATCTAAAATTATAGCCATGGGATTGAAAAACATGAAGGGGAAAGAAATTGAAACAAAACCCAGTACTAGTACATCAAACTGTCACATACAAGCTCCAAATGAAGAAGAGAGAATTGAACTGTTTCATGTGAGGGTCATATCCAAACATACCAAGATTGACACACTGTTTGAGAGTGGGTCACAAGAAAAATTAATATTTGAATACTTGGTCAAGAAAATTAATCTTGAGACCATTCCACATCCAAAACCATATCCACTTGGGTGGATTTGTAAGGATGCAAATTTATAGGTTTCAAAGAAGTGCATATTGTCGTTTGCAATAACTGCACATTCTGTTGACACAGTTGAATTAGATGTGGTTCCGCTTGATATTACAGGTATTGTGTTGGGAAGTCATTACTTGTATGACAGGAAAGCGATCTTCCATCACCATGTGAACAAATGCCATTTATTCAAATATGGAAAGGATTACATTGTTAGAGCACATCACAAGAAGACAAATATTGCTATGGTAAATGCCGAACAAGTAAAGAGGATGGTGAATTCAAGTAAAATTTTTGTTCTTCTAATGATTAAGCCTAAAGTTGATGTTAATCATGAATCATTTGAGGATTTTTATCCTAATTTGAAATCAAATTTATATGATGTAGTTCATACACATCATGACATGTTTCAAGAGCCAACATGATTGCCTCCAAAAAGGGAGATTCAACATGAGATTCAGTTGCAAAAAGATTGTCCTCTTCCAAACATCAACATGTATCGCATGTCAATAATGGAGAATGCTAAAATAAAGAGGAAAATCAAGAACATGTTGGACAAGGGAATCATAAGGCCAAGCACTTTTCCATGTGGTTCACCCATAGTCTTGATTCCAAAGAAAGATGGGACTTGGCACATGTCTGTAGACTTCAAAGCTTTGAACAAGATAACGGTAAAGAATCAATACCCACTCCCAAGGATAGATGATTTTCTAGATCAGCTGAAAGAGGAAATTTTTTTCACTAAGTTAGATTTACGAAGTGGATATCATCAAGTAAGAATTGTAGAATGTGATATATGGAAGACTGCATTCAAAACCAAACAAGGAATCTTTGAGTGGTTGGTTATGTCGTTTGGTTTGTGTAATGCATCAACAACTTTCATGCATGTTATGATAACGTTTTGCGTCCATTTCTTGATGAATTTTTTATTTTGTAGTTAGATGATATACTCATTTTCAGCAAAAAAAGAGAATAACATGTCTTGCATGTAAAAAGGGTGCTTGATTTTTTGAAGAAAGAGAAATTATTTCTTAATATGGCAAAGTGTGAGTTTGGAAAGACTTATCTGGTTTATTTGGGACACATTGTAGGAGGAAGTGAGTTGAGAATTGATCCTTCTAAATTGAAAGCCATTGTGAATTAGTCCACTCCCAAAACAATAACCGAGGTAATAATTTTCTTAGGCGCAACTCAGTATTGGAGAAAGTTTATTGCTGACTTTTCTACCATAGCAGCTCCTATGCATGCAGTGACAAGTGTGAAGAAATACTTCCAATGGGGAGGAAAATAGCAACAAGCTTTTGAATCTTTAAAAGACAATATCAGTTCATCTCTGTTCCTTTCATTACCAAATTTGAGACATCCATTCGAGATACAAACCGATGCTAGTGATTATGCCATGGGTGCAATACTTTTGCAGCATGGTAAGCCTATCGCTTTTCATTTTGAAACATTCAATGGTGATGTAACTAATTATCCTACATATGACAAAGAGCTATATGTGTTGGTACAAAGTGTCAAGAAGTGGAAACACTACTTGATGGGTAAAGAGACGATTATACATACCGATCACCAACCATTAGAGTACTTGCATTCGCAAACAAAATTGTAGCAATCACGACATTTCAGGTGGATGGGATTTCTTCAACAATTTCAATTGGTTATAAGGTAAAAGAAATGTATTTTAAAAAAATTTTCTGATATGCTTTCAAGGAAAATTATAAGTGCTTCTACTTTACTTAAAAATGATTATATTGTACATGAGAGTTACATAGAACAATATGCACATGATGCTGATTTTCAAGATGTGTATGCTAGTTTGAGTGAAGGAAATAAACTTGAGGAAAATTATTATCACATGCATAAAAATTTTATGTTTCATTTGGGAAAGTTGTGTATACCACAAGGAGAGACACTTAGTGTCATGAGAGAGGCTCATTCGTCTCTTATTGCTGGACACTTTGGGTTAATAAAAACAGTGGTGCTCTACAGAGGTATTGCTATTGGCCTAACATGATAGATAGTGTGTCACATTTTATAATAGGTTGTTTTATGTGTGAAAAAATCAAGCCTAGCAATAGGAAGCTTGGGTTATACATGCCACTATCGGTACCATCAAGGCCATGGGAGAGTGTCTCCATGGGATTTTTTGGAGGTCTACCTATGTCAAGAAAACAACATGATTATATTTATGTAGTTTTGGATAGATTCGGTAAAATGTGTATACTTATGCCATGTAAGAAAACCATAACTACTGAAAAAACTAATAAACTTTATTTTCAACATGTATGGGTTCATTATGGATTTCCAAATTCTATTTTTAGTGACAGAGATTCTAGGTTCATTGGGAATTTTCAGTCCAATATTTGGAAGATGATGGACACAAAGTTGAAAAAGAGTATTACTTTTCATCCACAAACTGATGGGAAAATCGAAGTGGTGAATAGAACCGTTGTGCATATATTGAGAGGATATTGCAGTAAACATCCCAATTTGAAGGATGAACAACTTCATTACATTCAGCACGCTTACAACTGGGAAAAGCACTCTTCTTCAAATACTTCACCATTTGAAGCCTGCTTTGGGTATTTGCCGAAATCACCATTATACTTCATCTTTGAGAAGGATGTTGCAATTTAAAGGCATAGTGATATTGACAAGGCTTGAAAGTTCATTGAGAAAACTCAGATTATTCATCAACAAGTTCAAGAACAACTTGAGAAGAGTTAAAGAAAATACAGGGAGAGGAATGACAAACATAGAGTTGATCACAAGTTTCAAGAAGGAGATGAGGTATGGTTTCAAATAAGTAAAGAAAGGATGCAAGGAGAAGGTAAAAAACTCAACCCCATTTTCTATGGTCCATTCAAGATCATTAAGCATGTTGGAAATAATGCATTTCAACTTGACTTGCCTTCATATATGCAAATTTATTCATTTTCCAATGTTGAAAATCTACGTTTGTATGAGCCTCCTTTGATTGATGATCAAGGGAGTGATGTTCAGCTGCCATCTATAGAATATTTCTTGCCAGAATTTCTAGATGAGCTCAAGGAGGATGCCATCCTTGACAGGAGGACAAGAACATCTAAGAGGGGAAGTGTTGACTACCTTCTAGTTGTTCTCAAAGGCAGTAAGCCAAGCAAGGCAAGGTGGATGGAAGTTGGAAAGGTGAGGGAGTTGTACCCTCATCTTCTGAATAGGTAATTAAATTATTTTGGGGTCCAAAAGCTTGCTAATGGGGAGGCGCGATCAGAAGATCATGTATTTTTCCAAAATTGAAAGTGCTCAAAACTGTACTGAACCTGAGCAACTGGGTAGATCTCGTCATTGCGATTCTGGCGTCGTGAATGGTTCGAAAAAGCAATGTCGTATGATGGAGATATCCCATTCTTATCGTTTTCCTAAACAGTTAAAATTTTGTGACAGGAGTGACTGGGATGCCAAGTCAACATGCAAGTACAGTGAGCAAAAATAGTATATTCTAGGAATATTTTGTTTTCTCAATCCAACCAGGATTCTCCAAGTGTCAGTTTCTAGGCCATTGATTTGGATTTGTACAAAAAAATTTGGATCATTGGATGGGTGACAAGGCTAACCCGGAGGTTGCCACATGTTCCCTATATGGAGGACCAAATTTTTTTTGGGTCCGGGGGGTTCGACCCTATGACCTCCGGCGTGCTCGCATAACCTTCAACCAACTCTGTTATTCATTGTTTATTACCACTATAGTTCTCCGCATGGTTATAAGGTTGAACAGTTGGCAACTTGGGGTGGGGGGGGAGGGGGAACCACCGGCAGTCCCAACCTTTTGGCAGCCCCAATAAACGTGTTCACATGTATTAAAAATCAACAACCATGACATCAAACCTTTTAACTAGCAGCTAACCAAAACTGTAACCTTTGACGGTCTTCAACCTATTCACAAGGCACGGTTTATGTTGAAGTTAATGTGATGGTTCTATAAACCTTAACCCTGGTGTCTTAACTTATTCACAAGGCACTGTTTGAAATATTGTTAATGCAATGGTTCAGAACTCCAACTTTAATTTGGTTTCCGTTCCACCTTTTTTTGCGGAGGTTTAAACCAAAATCGCGGGGTCTATGGGGGGTTCGGCTTGTGACCACCCTGCCTCTAACCACCAGAGTTAATGTTAATAGTTTATAACTGGCGAAGTTAAAGTGCACCTCCAAAATTAGGAATAATTTGCTAGTTTAACTACAATTAAACTAGAGTTCTCCACATTTAGTGGAGCATTTGTAGTTGTGATTGGGAAAATGGTTAGGGAAGTCAATTTTCAACCAATTTAGGTGAAACAAAGTCTATCTAGACTAATGGGAGCATTCTGGAGCCACTGGTGCAAAGAAAACATCCATTAGAGGCTTGTAAACAAATTTATTTTCAATTTTGAGCATAATGACAAAGAGGGACATGCCATTGGGCGTTGGACCAACAAATGTAGCCTAGGAGGGGTGAACTTCTTCATCATGCCTACTGTGGAAATATTATATGTGATGTTATTTATATGTTATACACTACTGTTTAGTGTTATTTAGGGTTATTTGCATGCTTAGAACTCAAAAATTCATCTATGTTTCATGGTTAAATTACTCATTCCTTAAGCAAAAGAATGGAGACAAATTGTACATGTTTCATTACTAAAAAGACACTTAGCACAGCAAAATAATACAGTCCTTTCATATCAAGAAGCCCCTTTCTAGAAATGGGGATTGGATTTTATTGGTGAGATACATCCTACATCTTCAGGCCAACATCGGTGGATATTAATAGTCACTGACTATTTCACAAAGTGCATTGAAGCAGTCCCTATAAGGCAAACTACTGACTTAGTCATTATACATTTTCTGGAAAATAATATTTTATCAAGATTTGGTCATCCCTTGAAGATTATCATTGAAAATGCTCAGGATTTCAAGTCTCAAAAGTTGATAATTTTCTGCAATCATTACAATATCACCCTTTGTCACTCCACAACCTATTATCCTCAAGGTAATGGCTTGGCTGAGTCATCAAACAAGAGCATAGTCTGAATTATCAAGAAATTTTTGCAGGAAAACAAAAGGTCATGGTACTTGAATCTGAAATTTTCCTTATGGGCTGACATAATTTGTACTAAACAATCTATAGGAACCTCCCCTTATAAGCTAGTTTATGGAACTGAAGCAATATTTCCTAGTTCGCTTGGAGTTCCCGTGATGAAATTATTGCAAGGATTTGAGGAAGAACCAAATTCAGTCTAAAGAAGGATTAATCAGATCATTTATTTGTAGGAAAAGGGAGAATAAGTGTACACTAATCATCAGTAGTCACAAAACAGAGTTAAAAATAAATTTGACAAAAAGACAAAGTAGGAAAGTTTCAATAATCAAGATTTGGTTTTGAAGTCGGAGGCCAAGATAGAAGACAAATGGAAGCATGGTACATTTTAAAATATCTGGAAGGGACCCTATAATATCGCAGCATAAAATGGAAACAACACTTTCTTACTTCAAGAGATGGATGGACAACTGTGTCAAGGAGGACCTGTCAATGGAAAATTTCTGAAACATTATTCTTCTTAAATCAGTATGCTGAAAGAGACAGCACTGTATATATTCCATTTTCCTTTCTCATGTTTTCAAATGAAGGTGATATTTTCATCAAGTTTGAGCTTGAGGAGAAGGCCATAAAGACTTGGATATGACTTCATAAAATTTATAATTTTTAGTTTTCAATAAGGCATTGGAGCTGTTGGTTCTTTGTTGCACCACAAGGGTGCAACATCCGCATTGGAGCCACTATTATCCATGATAATTATTAGGTTTTTCTTGAGTGAATTTGAATAAGTCATTTAGGATTGGATAGGATTTTCTTATAATTTTAGATTTTTTTATTTTATTTTTAATTGCATGTATGAGGGTCTTTTGGTGAGTTTGAAATGTGATCATTGATGTAATAGGTGTCAGTGTCAATTAAAAATCCAAAATTTTTGTGTGCATAAGTCGATCTGGTCATTTGGGGAATTTAATACTTTTACAGACTTTCGTAGTGAATTCAATTTAAAGAGGTTAGGTTTTTCTACAGAAATTCTAGGCACTTCCGTAGCAAATTCACCCTCCTGAACAAATGAGCCGCTATGAATTTTGTATTTTTTGCTAACCATGGGGAAAAAGTTGCAAACTATCATTAAAGTTCAAATAAAAGGTTTGTCAGAGCTTATTTTCTCATCATTTCTCCATATTCTTATTTTCCATCATTTGTAAACACATGCATCTGCTCGGTCATCATAATTCCCTTTCCACCTCTTCATTTCGATTTCCTATTTCAAATACGCTTTACCCTCATCCTTGCAAGTTGTTTGATTGTCTTAGTATCGGTATGGAGGTCTAGGGTTTGTCTAGCATCTGTCTTAGGCTAGGTCCTACTAATGTCAAAAGTTCAGTGTGTTGTGTCAAAATAAATTGCAGGTGTCAAGGAAGGAGTTGATCATCGCGTTTTGAAGCAATGCCATCACAAAAGAAGAAGTATAAAGGTGGATATGCTGTTAGGTACGAGCCCATGGACATGAGGCTTCTCAAGGAAGACCTCGCCTTCTCACAAGCATTTTCTAGTGTGGGTTGCCTTCGATTTTGTCAAAATTTTGAGGGATACCATGCACAAGTTTCAAAGGTTTTTGTTATTAATTTTACAGGCACGGGGTCGAAGGTGGGAATTTTGAGTTTTGATGTGTCTCTTGACACAATTTCACAAGCTACTGAGATCCCAAGATCAGGGGAGTCATGGTTCAAGGTTAATAAATTCAATTACATAACTGCGATGAGTTTTTGAAAGAGGAGCATAAATGCATCGATATGACTTCAGGTATCTCTAGAACATGCCTTAAGGAAAAAATTTCCAAGTTCTTAATGGTGATTCATAAATATTTCACTTGTGAGGGTAGATTCCATATGATTTGTCAACACCACTTCAAATTACGGCTACAATTCACAGGTAAGCAACCCTTGGATCTTCCTTTTTATTTGTTTATAATTTTGAGAAAAATGGCAGACAAGGTTTAGGCCAAACCTGAAGCCAGTGATACCTCCATCTTCCATAATGCTCTTATAAAATTGCTGGTACTTGAAGAATTAAAAAAACTGAAAATATATTGGTCTGCATTCTTATTTTTCAGTGGATATGAGGTTGATGTCCTTACTCCTGGGAAAAAACCAATATCTATGTCCAATACACCAAGGAAAGGCAAGAAATCTAAAGCAGGACTAGTGGTTGACCATGAGGTAGAGATGCAACCTAAAGTAGAGCCTATACGGCCTGAGGTAGAGCCTATGGAGCTGGAAGTTGAAAAAGTGCTGAAGATTGTGGTGTCAAAGAAGACTTCTACCAATAGTCAAATAAAAACATATGCAAGGACCCACAGGAGGCTCACTAGAAGTCAAACAGAGGGAAGAGGAAAGTCAGCATACATCCTAGAGGCAATGGAAAATGAAGAGAGTCCAATTTTAAAACCTGTTGAAATCAAGGAAATAGAGACAAAAAATAAATAAAAAAGGGCTAAGAAGTTGGAATTTTCACAAGAAGACTCAGGTTTTATCTATAAACCTAGAAAGCCAGTCACTAGGTCACAATAGTCCAAGGGAAAAATGCCTAAAATGATGCCAGAGAAACCAAAAAATGAGAAGTTTCCATTGGAGGAGATATCATAATTACCTTCAAAAACATTAGATTCAATTAAGAGAAGGAAAGGTAAAGAGAAGGCTGAGATGGAGCTTCTACAAGAACATCTAAGGGAAGCTAGGATAGAGGTTCTAGAAACAAACTTGGAGATGGAACATTTCAAGAAGGAAATGAGCAAGAAACTAGATTTTTTCAATGAAATAGCATATAACTCAGGGGAGATGCTAAAGAGGACACATCCTCTACACAGGATGATGAAGCATATTTGCAGGAAAAATAGGTGGCTACAAGAAGAAAGGAAGAAGTTACAAGGTCAGGCCAAAGACCTAGAAGTACAAATGCAGATGATACAAGATGAACTTTTGAAGAGGGGTTTGAAATTCGTAACTATTTTTTATGATGTTGCTCCATAAAAAGGGTAAGATTACACATTTTTGGGATATATTATGGCTTATTTTTATTACATAGGCATATATAGGTTGAATAAAGTGTTTTGGAGGTGAAAAAAGGAAGAAGGTGCAAAATTTCAATAAATTAGGTACTTTCGTAGCAAGTCCCAGGCTTAAAGATAGGAATTTTCTACGAAAGTTGTTGTAGCTTTCCTTGAGGATAAACATCAGAAAAATTTTTAGAACAAGGATGGATTAAGGAATTTTTTTACCTCATTAGCCTCAAGGAATACCCCCAACAGTCATAAAGCTTAAATATTATGAAGAAGGTGGATTTTGAAGTTTGTTATGAAAGTTCTTGTACTCTAGTTTTCTTCCAACATTAGGTGTTTTTGATGTTTTTGAGCAGTAAATGCAGTGAAAAGGTGGATGAATGATAGAATAAGAGCATGCATATTATTATGCCACTTGTCCATGAGGAAAATTCAGCAGTCAACTACCATGTGGCTAAAAACTCATCAAGTCAACTAATGATGTCACATCATCAATACAGCTCACCATCTCAACTCAGGTTCATGAGGTCTTAACTCCAGTGCATCAGTTGGCCAACACCTCAGCATGTCAGTTTGGTTCGATAGAGATGACAAGTATGGGTTTTTATATGTCTTGTTGGATTTATTAATAGTCATAGAATCCTTTTTTATTACAAACTCTATCAAAACATAAAATATCCCTATTTATCCTCAATATGATGTAATCCTATTTGAATTAGGTCTCTAGGTCAATATCAAAGTCTAGCCAAGGTGGCAGACCATTGTAAAAGAGACCTCACTCTATAAATGAGGGAATTTTTGAGTTTGAAACAGTTGATGAATGTAATGAGAATGCTATTATGTAATTTTGTTCTACCAAGCTAATATACAGTGTTAGGTCTATATTACTAGTATAGTCCCTTATTGTTGTTAGTGTAACCCCCTTATTTTTATTATTGTACCCTTGTAACCCCCATTTTTTAATTATTGTGCCCTTAAATTATTATTGTTAGGTCGGCTAGGATTACATTGTGGCCCACTAGGATTACATTATGGCCCCATGGACTCCTATATATAGAAAGGAGGTTTTGTAAGTTGTATCATCCAAGAATTGTTCATTTATGTAATGTATTGGAGGTTTCCCCCTCGAAGTGGCTTATTTCTAAGGCGTTGATATCTTTTTTCTTCTATTTTTGGAGCTGGTTACACAACATTTGGTATCAGAGCTTTGGATTCTAGGGTTTCGCTGCTACAAACAGGTCATCGTGGCATTTTCGCTATAAATTTTTTTCTATGAAATTTCAGAAGATGAAATTTTTAGGATGCGAAGCCAAAATCTTGAGGAATCTTGTATAAAAATGTCAGAGTTTGGTTCACAATATTTTCGGAGATATGATCTGTGGAAGTCAGGTGTTTGTTCAGGCTCCTAAAAAGGTCATCGTGGAATTTGTGCTATAAATGTTTTTCTACGAAGGTTAAGAATCTCAAATTCATATGGTGGGAAGCTGAAATCCGGAAGATATTCTTCAAAAAATTTCAGAGCTTGGTTCGCAACATTTTTGGAGATATGATCTATGGAAGTTAGGTCTTTTTTCAGGCTCCTAAACAGGTCATCGTGGCATTTTCGCTATAAATTTTTTTCTACGAAGGTTCAAAAGCTGAAATGCATATGGTGTGAAGCTAAAATCTTGAGGAAAGTTTTCAAAAAATTTCAGAACTTGGTTCGTAATATTTTTGGAGATATGATCTGTGGAAGGTAGTGCTTTTTCAGGCTCCTGAATTTCATCTCAAACAGGTGATCGTGGGAAAAGTTCAATAACTCTCTCTCTGGGTATTGGATTGGAGTGCCGTAAAAAGTGTTCACAATTACATGGACTTTAGTTTCGTGGATATCAATTTCAGAGAAAAAGGACGAAACAATGACACGTGGCAAGTCCTACAAGTTTTCTCTACTGAACTAGTCCAGAATTAGGTCATTGTGGGAGATTGAACACAACTTTGCCTTGGAGAATCCAAATTAGGTCAGACCTGTGGCATTCAAAATATAATTAAGAGGGATAATTCATTTATAAATTTCAGATATTGAAGAATCGCAATCACAGATATAATCCAATTTCAATATCGAGCTCCTCAAAAGAAAGTAAAAGGTGTGTATTGTTTTTCCCGAATTGCGTAAATCTTGTTTGAAAAATTAGTTTGAAGTGATTCCAAGGGCCTATTGAGCATATATTTCAGTATTGAATTCTGAAATGCCTCCTAAAAATAATTCAACACCCATTAAGCCCTTAGAAATCTATACTATGATGCATGAAGTGGAAGAATTGCAGTATGAGATATCAAAATTACAAGAGCAAGTGCAACAAATTTCAATCTTACGAAGAGCAACCAAAGCTGACATAGATGGTTTGAAAGAAGAAATGGAGGCTAAGTTGGATGGTTTGAAGGATAAAATAATAGCTAATATGGATGATAAATTAGTGGAAGATCACATCGAGCATCAACAACAAGTTCTCCAAGTCTCAAAGGATAACCTAACTTTGGTGCAGAATCTAATGAAACAACAGGAATATCAACATGACATCGAAAGAAGTTCTGAAGCGGTCACAAAAAAAAGAAATCGACAAGTACGATCAATTTCAGAGTATCTCAGCAAGTGGAAGAACTTTCCTGTAAAATATTCCACATGGGAGGATGAGAATTTTATACAGAAGCATCAAGAAATAATCAAGCGTTGAGGACAACACTTTTTTGAAGGAGAGGGGCATGTTAGGTCCCTATATTACTAGTATAGTCCCTTATTGTTGTTAGTGTAACCCCCTTATTTTTATTATTGTACCCTTGTAACCCCCATTTTGTTGTTATTTTGCCCTTAAATTATTATTGTTAGGTCAGCTAGGATTACATTGTGGACCACTAGGATTACATTATGGCCCCATGGACTCCTATATATAGAAAGGAGGTTTTGTAAGTTGTATCATCCAAGAATTTTTCATTTATGTAATGTATTGGAGGTTTCACCCTCGAAGTGGCTTATTTCTAAGGCGTTGATATCTTTTTTCTTCTATTTTTGGAGCTGGTTACACAACATACAGTTTGTAGTAGTTTCCTTTCAAAACCTGAGATTCTTTTGGAGCTTCTGTGTTTGTGTCTTTCTATTATGTATATTTTTATCAACATATTAGTATTATGATTACTTGGAATTCATAATTTATATGCTCCAATTTCCTTCATGTACTATGTTTTTTCTATAAAATTTATCTTTTAAGCCCATTTACCTCAGCTTCCATGGATGCATTTTCTATCAATTGAAGTCCCTTAGTTGACTCCATGCCCAATGGTAGCCTTCGTACACTCTTCCACCTACAAAATCACTTAAAACACAAAAATATTTAGCCATCTATAATAGAGATCTTATCTTGAGTATTAATTTGTTTTCCTTGACAGAGCCCTATCTTATTGGAAGGGCTAACTTCCAATCCAAAGTGGTTTGAAATAGTTGTGCTAGGTTAACAGTTGAACAACCCAACTGGTTCCATCTTAGTGATAACATATTCAATCCAAATTTCATGACCAACCACTTTTAAAGGCCTTCTTTAGATTTGAAGGCTAGCTTTCATATAATGGTTTGTTCATTTGGAACCTAGTGGTAGGCTGACATTTGATAAAGCATATTAATTAACTTGGAAACCTTAACCTCATCAAGAATATCATCAATCATATAGATCAAGTATTTATTCTTGTGAGTGATTTTTTTAGGCCTCTATAATCGACACAAAATCCCCATGAACTATTTACTTCTTTTGCCCTAACAAAATTGGTCTCCCATAAGGTGAGGAGCTCAATAAAATGTGGCCCATTAGGATGATCTTATGAGTATAAAATCTTACTGTCTAATTCTCCAAAAGAGATCATCTATATATCGGGACATCAAGTAATGAAGCACTAGGTATCAAATCAATTGAATGTTTGACCTACAAATTCAAAAGAACTCCCATAAGTGAAGTGAAAATACCTTTGTGTTCCTCCACAATATTTTCCACATTATATTTTTCTATAAATAGGCCCCATTTGAGGATGTGGTGGTTGCAGTGACCTTTCTTTCACCTTTTGACTGAACCATGAAGAGGACAAAGTTTGTAGTATGAGAGATTATATTTCGACATTTTTTTATTACGATCATTGAAATTTCATTAATCAAAACTATTCCTGGCATGATGTATATTTCGCCTCAAAATTAATAATGACACTAGTGTATGAGTGATTCGTAAAATTATGTGGATATTTTACTAGAAAAATCATCACAACATATCTGATAAATTATACTTAAAAATATAAAATCTACGTTATTAGGGTTTATTTCTCTTTATATTTCTAAATATTTAGATTAGTGTTTATTTCATATTCATGCAAATTAAAATTTATGCAAAAATATATAACAAAGAAATAAAAACTCGTAAGCCACATTTAACAGAACACATATTCTGGGAAACCATTTCATGAGAAAAACCCAATTGGAACATGAGGTTTCTTTGCTCTCTTTCTTTAAATAGAAAATGGTTGTTAGTACAAATAAGTATGGATTGTGGCCTATGGGGTATTACAGTGCGCAAATCATCTTTTTGGGCTCTCTCCCTATCCCTCTTCTCTACTCTTCTCATCCATGGAACAAGATACACTCAAAAAGAATGGAACCCTTTTTCCTCCTAGTGGCTCGTTTTATAACACAACCTGATAGCCTACTATTGGTTAGGTTTGACTCCCTCAACTCTTAACCATAGTTACAATATGGTCACTTCTAGAGTCTTATTCATCATAATCACATGGTTATCCCCTCTTCCATGAGTTATGGGGACTAATGTGGTATCCTCTCATGTTATGGTGGCCTAAATAGGAAGGTCAAATTCTGAGTGGCATAAATTTTGTATACGGACACTGATTGAGGTGATTCTTATGTCATTAGAAAGACATGTGTGCAGAGTATGAAAAAAAAATATTCTAAATAAACATTTTTTTACCCCAAAACACTTTATTTTGTGCCTCAATTTTATCTCGCAAGGTTTCAGACCCCAATTTTCCAAATTGGGTCTCGCCGTTAAAAATGGTATTGTGAATTGATTCCTCCATTTGGCACTTTGAGAGCATTTATGGATGAAAAATAATACAATTATCCAATCTCAATAACACCTCACTATTTTGGGATGATTGTTTTCCCGAAAATCTTCTATTGAATGAGGTGAGGAAATTTTCCTCCACCTTCTCTCGGGTGTACCATTTAGATTTGCCTGGAAGTTTTCCTTTCAACCCAATATTCCAAATGTCATTTTTCCCCTGTCTCATAGCTCTAGCACTCTTTTGAAAAACTATATCTTCTATCAACTATGCTTAAGCATCCGGTGACAAATCCTCTACAAAATGTAGGACCTGCTCCTCTTCCTCATCTAGCATGGAAGGCGATGGGCCTCTAAATTAGACATAAATTAAGGCCCATATAACCTTTATTAGGCACATAAAATATATATTAAATATCTCATTCTACACTTAATAATTTTTTTATGTTTTAATATGTTCTTAGGATGGTTTAGAGATAATTGCAAATTTGTGCCTAATATTATTTATTTTTGAAGGATATTATGAGAATATTGGGCAGATTATGAAGATTGGGAGAAGGAGATAATTTAAGGACTTAATCCATACAACTAGAGGATCACTATTGGAGAATAAATGAAAAAAATATCACAAAATCATTGAGAAAATCTAGAGAGATTCTAGAACTCCAATGATTGAGAAAATCTAGGAATGTGTTCCCTGTCATTTACTACAAACTCCTAGTGTTGAGAACCGGATCCACTATTTGAAGGATTTTGGAGGGGAAAGCTTCCTCCTTCCAAGGATAATGCTTCCTAATCATTTTTTATAAGTACCAATTCTAATTGGCCTCTACGGGAATGTATTTTTTAGTCTCATTGTGGAGAAAACTTGTTTTTTGGAAGCTTTGTTTTGTTTTCTTGCAAGATGTACTTGGATTTATTCAATAATGAAGATTGGTGCGATTTTTAGCTTCTAAGGAGTGGTCTCTTATAGGACTATGAGTCCTCCTTGATCTTGGCCATCCTAGGATCCTTAGAGCCCTCTTGCACAATATATTTATGTTCTTGTCACTTGTTATTCACATGCATCTCTTATTTTTGTTTTGAATATTTCTGTATTTAGTATTGTTTCTTTTCTTGTTGTGGGATTGAGTTAAATGATTGAAGTGAGTTATTTTGCAGGTTTTTCCAGATTCAAAAGCATTATTCATCCTCATAATAACTTCTTAAGGTCATCTTAATCATTAAGCTACTTTTATTTGGTTACTAGTTCACAAATATAAGATTTCTGGAAATGCCTTGTAGTGAAATAGTAGTAAATTTCTATTATTTTTTAGAATGGGTTAATGAGCTTCATTTGAATTTATTCCACTTGAATTATAATAATTTTAAATTTAATAAAAAAATTACCCCAATTCATTTGCACTTTATTAGGTTACGTATTTGATATATTAACTAGCTCACTAGTTCTTGAATTTCTAGATTTTAGAGTAGTAATTTTCCTTTTTTTTAGCACGTGTGAACAAGGGTAATTTGGAGTGATACCACTTGGAATGGAGACCCAAGAAATCAAACTTAATAAAAAAAAAATTTCCACCCCATTTTAATTTTATTTACTTAGTCATTCGGTGATTTATTTCCATAACAAACTTTCTTGTAGCAAAAACAAAGTTTCCTGTAGCAATCTTGTAGCATGTGTAAACTCAACCAGATTTGCTCCCAAAGGTTCGTTTTTTTCTCTTAGTCTTTAATCATGACTCCTAGGATCTAAATACATGATTTAGGAAGAATTTACACCACTTAGGACATTCATCTTCACAAATTATATTATACCTTTTTATTTGAATTCATGCTCTTAGGATTTCAATTACCAATTGTTGTTCTTTCCTAGGATTAATTTATTTTCAAAGCAACATTTCCATTTCTGTAATTAGTTTAGGCTTTGATTTCATGAAATTCACTCCATTACATCAGATCAAAAAAATAATGACATTTTATGATGCACATATAGTGTCAATAACTCTTAAGTTTGTACAAACCCTAGGTTGATAATTAAAGTTGGTAGCCTTGGGAGTGGCAACATTCTTGTTGCAATATTGAGGCTCATCACTTTTTGGCATCATTGTTGGGGAGGTGTCAAAGTATGAATCATTTTCTTCCCTATTTGATTCATTTCTTTTACTTTCGGCAAAAAAAATTAAAATTGCATTAGGCATATTTCATTTCAAAAATATAAAATTTCACTACATTAGAATTCTTATTCAAAAAATTTATTTAAAAATATTTCTCCAACACCAACCTCCCCATTTGATCATGTGGTGCAGTAAGAACTGCATCACCATCCACTTTTGCAGCTAGAAGAAGAAAAGGTGGTGGAAAAGGTAGAAGAAATGGATGGAGATGATGAAAATGAAAAAGATACTCTTGGATTTCCCATTCAAGATATTGATGTCAATGTGCATATGAAGAGCATCTCTCCATCTTTCCTTCCCAACTTCTTTGGTATGAGGTCAGAGGATCCGGAAACCTTTCTCTTTGAATTTGAAATACTTTTTAGATTTTATGGATACTTATCACACACTCAAAAGTTGAGATTGTTTCCTGCAAGATTGAAGGATAAAGCTATTAAATGGTTCATGAGTTTAGGTACTAATTCAATAAGATCATGGAATTATATGAAAAAGATATTTTTAGAAAAATATAAAGACCATGACCTTAAGGAATATATCTTTAGAATGAATCAAAAATAATATGACAACCTTCAAGATCTAATAGATAGGTTCATGTTTAATGTTAAGAGGGAAATATTATAACATTTAGGATTTGACACACTAAAACCCTCTTACTTAGGACAATTAGGGATGAGTGAACCGATCTCTTTGATCTCATGAGTAGAGGAGATTTATACCAATTATAATTTGAAGAAATTTGTGAAATATGAAAGATCATATCAAGAGGAAGGTCAAGAGTAAGTAAATCAGCATCAACATTTGTATGTCAAGGTGAAATTGGAAATTTACTTGATAAATTTAAAACAAAAATTCTTAGCAATCTAAGTCAACAAGTATAAATATTAAGAATGAAAAATTAGCAAGAAAAATATGTTGATATTTTTGTTATCCATGCAGAATTATATGCTACTAAATATTTTCCATCATTATCAAGGTTTAAGGAATTTTTACCAAGAAGACAATGGAGCAAGTCAATCACCACAAAATCTATGTTATGTAGCTCCAAGAAGACCATGGCAGCCTAGTCAACTTGATATGATGCAAGGACCTACTTAAAAATTTCAAGCTTATTCACATCCATCTCAAACTAATTGAAACACACTCCCTCCTTGGAAATCTTGGTCATCTCAACCCCAAAAACAATCTTGGCAACAAGGTTGGCAAGGACCTTATGGGAAAAATCCACGATATCCTCAATATCCTCCATACCCAACTCCATGCTATCCCTCCCATCCACCTCCACCACAACCACAACCTCAACCACATCCATCTCATAGATCCACTCTAACTCAACTACATGTACCACCATTTCCAAACCCACACAACGAAGAATCTCAGCCCACTTACAATGTTGAGGTACAATACTATCAAACATATCCTCTTGATCTAAATGGTATTCATCTTAGTTCAAGAAAGGTATTGAAAAAAGGAGATTGTATTGATGTCATTGAAGGACAACATCCAAAAGAAGAAGATTCAAGTGAGGAAATAAATGATTCATGGGCTGCACTTAAAGGAGAGAAGGCATCAAAATTAGAGACTAAGAAGATTCCCTTAGGTTTATTGTTACACCATTTTTTGGACATCTAACCTATTATCATTAGATGGACCCAAGTACACCATGTAAGACCAATTTTGCCACCTTTATTAAGTTTTTTATTGTCTAAACAGGAAACCCCATAAGGAAATATTAAATAAATCTACATTTGTTTGATTTTCCTCAAGGAATAATTAGTTAAACAATATTTTAATTAATATTCTTGGTTATATTTAACTCAAAACAAGGAAATTAATTAGATAAATCATTATTTATCTTATTATTTTCTAATAATATTTATTTAAACCTTATTTAAATAATATTCTTTGTTAAATATGACTAAATCACCCTTAAATAATTAAATAAATCATTAGTTATTTGATTATTACTCAACCACATCCTTTTAATGATAAATAAATATTTTATTTATTTATTATTTACAAATAAAGGGATTTGACCCAAGACAAATTCCTTTTCCCTCCAACAAATATGAAAAAATATTCCATAAAAGTTGGATCTTGATTTGGTTAATAATATTTTAATTATGCACCAATATCTAGACTAACTCAATATTTTGTTATAAATAGAAGGGTTTTCCCATTCATTTACCACCTTTTATTGCCTAAAGATCACTCTGGATCTATACTTTTGGTCTGACTATTGATCCACCATCATAGTCATATTTTGCTACCATTTTTGTCTGGGTTTTCTACACCATAAAGAGACAAGAATTCTAGATATGAAGTGATGAGGAATTACAAGAACCCATCCCATTGAGGAGAACTGGGAACACCCTCCTTTGTTTTCCTCTCAGGTGCCATTAATACAAAATTCATTCAACATATTCTTGTCTTGTCTATTGGATGCATGGAGTAAATCTTGTTTTTTCTACTTCTTAATGTCTTCCAATGCATAGATCTAGATTTTTGCAGCATTTGTCTTGATCACCTAGCTGCAGATCTGAGGATATTAGCAGCCATATTTGTTGTTAGGGCTTTTTTTTATGCACAGCTAAATTGGTCTTTTTTCGTACACTTGGAATTAAGATTCATACTAAAATTTACCATCAGATCCTCCATGTGTTCAATAGAACAATGAACAAAAAGAGGAATATTTGAATGTCATGGTAGAAGAGGACATCCAAGATGATCCAAATCAGCAAGTGGACCAGGGGTTTCACAACCATATTTAAATATGGTTCCAGACAGTCATTAATTTGCAGCAACACACTCTCCTTCAAAAATTCTTGATCTCATCTCAATTAAAGAATTTGGTATCTCACATTCACGTACATGTCAAAGAATACATTTTGAGCCTACACATGATTTTATCTATCATCTTGATATGTACATGGCTCCATTGGAAGTATTCCTATACTTGAAAGAGATTTTTTTTTTTCAAGTAGAGTAGGATAGAAAAAAAAATAAAAATCTCAGGTGAAAACCTCCTTTGAGGCACCTAAGCAGACCTACTAGTTGAAAACCTCAATGAAGAAGCTAGTAGGCCTAAAGAAAAATGAAAAAAAAAAGAGTGAAAAAATGAAATATATATATATATATATATTCTCTAGGTATCCCTCTCTAATGAATTCAAGTGCTCTCCAACCTTTGCAAGCAACAAAAAAACAAGTTGCCACAAAAATAAAAAGTTTGTCAAAACCCTAGTCAAAGGAAGTCAAACTTGGACTTCCTCCTCCTTTTCTCATATGCTCCAAAAGGAAAAATTTCATGCCAATCCATCACCCTCATCCATTTCCAACATCCACCCATCATTTCCAAGATTTTCTCATTCATTTTCCTCATTTTCATAAAATGCTACAGGAAACCCTGTTTTTGCTACAGGAAACTCCTAGTTTTTTGCAAAACATTGTTTTTATTATATCTCCAAAAATGTGCATCCATTTGCCAAGATATTTTAGGGGGAGATACATATATATTATTGTAACATGCTCAAGATATTTAAGCAATTTCTGGAACACATTTTGTGATAAATCGACCTCCGTCGCCTACATACATTTTTTATTTTTCTCGAGATACGTGCATCCAATGTCCGAAATGTTTTATGGGGAGATACATAAGGATGATAGTAATATGATAAAAAAATTTCAGGTAAATCCAATCTACCATTTTAGATATATTACTAAGTCAAGTCTTCTACAAGGGGGTTGTCTTGAGCAGCGTGTACAATCACATCAAAACTCAACATCAATTATTTTTTCACCCACAGAGCAAAAGATCCAGCCACCTTGAGCATCATGAAGCCATTTCTAAAATTGAGAAGACCACACACTCCTTAGGAAGTAGTCCATCCACTCCACTAGCAGAATATTAAACATTGGGAGAATACTGCACATGCAAAAAACTATATCACTCAAAAAAATCATCATGTTATGAAGACTTGTACATAAACAAAATCATCAACTACAACACTCACATCATGAACATCTCAGCAACAACATTTTATCCAGGGATGTGAAGAAACCACAACAACAACAACAAAAAACCCTAGAATACCTCCATATTCAAGGTTATCAGCAACATGACCTCAAGAAAATGATCACATGCAGCGTCAGGATCATTAGTAGCATCTTCAAAACCACCAAAGGCAGCTTTAACAATCATATCGGTAGCCTCAATATCACCTGTAAAAACACATCAAGGGTAAGGCTAAGGTATGCCATCATCTAAAACTTTCTTCAAATCTATTCTAGTTTAAGAAAACATTAAAATTGTGAGAAAGAAAGTTTTTTTATAGCCAAAATAAATAGTAGAGCAACCTCGATCTTATCTAGCAATTAGCTTCATTTTTCCACCAAGACACACACACATGTGGGAGAGGAACGACACAAAATTAAGGATAACTTGAGAAAATGGGTAGTAAGCAGTTTGTTGTGATGGAAGACAAGGAGTGTCAAGGGGTATCTGAGGGAGAAATCAGTTAATAGAAAATAAATCTGAGTTTATTTTGCATGCAATGAAAATAGAGAAAAAAAAATGAAAAAAAGAGAGAAAATTTTGAAAAAAAAATAAAAAATTGAAAAAATAAAAAAATAAAATAAAATGTGGACCTACCACCTCTTGGCATGTGAAATATAGATGCTATAGGCGAAATAGGGCTTCTATAGGCACAAAATTTGCTACAGGAAAAATAGATTTGCTACACGAAAGACAATTTTTCTACAGGAAGTTAACCAAGACAAAATTTGTTGATCAAAGGTGGTTTCCTTCCTCTCTTCTCTCTCTCCTCTGCTTACACACTCCATGGAAAACTCCACCATGCACCCAATCATTCATTTCAGCTTTAAAGTAGGTAGAAAAATCCATTTTTACTCCTAGCTGTAATTGTTATAGGAAAGTCCTAGCAACTATAGGATTCCTGTAGCACTACAGGAAACCCTGTAAATGCTAAAGGAAACTTATTTACAAGGAAAGTAGCTCTCTCAAAGGTTCCTAAACTTCAAAAAAGAGCATGATAATTTATTTTTTCACCTATACCTACCTCTCCTAACCCTCACTTCACTCCATGCACAAGGATTCACTCCCTAAACCATATGTTGCACCACTAGCAACTAGATCACCTATACCTTGGCATGGGACATCTCTCCTTACCTCTCCATCACTCCAATAATTTCATCACTTCATACCTAACCTCTATAAACCATTTCCCTTCATCTCTAAGCAATCTTAAGCCTCAAGAAGAAAAGAGAAGACTACTACAGGAAGTTGAAAAGTTTCTTGTAGCAATTTTGTATATGGCACAACAAGGCCAAAATATGAGGATAATTTGATGAAGATGGATTCAAAGGACCACCAGCATATTCTAGGAGGATGAACACACTAGAAACGACACCTGATGAAATCCATGCAGCACCTACAAGGAGAAGAAAAAATAAAAATAAAAATTTTATGCAACTCGGTCAAAAAAAGGTTGCTAACTTGGAAAATACATAATAATAATAATAAAACACAGCAAGAGAAAGATATCCACGACTATCGCCAATCTTCAACTCCCTACACTAGATAATTTATGAAAATCCTCAGTAATAGGTACAAACAAGACCTTGACTTTGCACACCATTATAGTTGAAGAATCACTTGAGAGAAAGAAGCAACCTGAACCTACATTAGAAGTTTAATGGGAAACTAAGATATGGGAAGAAATGAAATTAGAAGAGTAGAAATAAGATCAATAGGAGGAGCAGAACATGGACCAATAAATAGAGAAAGAAATAGGCCAGCATACATGAATAACCACAAGGCAAGGAGGATGAATAGGTTGCTCAGAGGATGAGCAACAATTTCACTAGGGGGTATGATGGGGCTCTAAATTAGACATAAATTAAGGCTTATATAACCTTTCTTATGCACATAAAATATATATTAAATCTCTCTGTATAGACTTAATAATTTTTTTTTATTCTTTAATATTTTCTTAGGAAGGTTTAGAGATAATTGCATATTTGTGCCTAATATTATTTATTTTTGAAGGATATTGTGAGAATAATGGGTATATTATGAAGATTTGGAGGAGAGAATTTAGGGAATTACTCCCTACTACTAGAGGACTGAGATTGGAGAATAAATGAACAAGATATCATGAAATCATTGAGAAATTATGGAGAGATTATGGAACTCCAATGATTGAGAAAATCTAGGAATTTGTTCCCTGTCATTTACTGCAAACTCCTAGTGTTAGGAACCAAATCCACTATTTCAAGGATTTTTGAGGGGAAAGATTCCTCCTTTCAAGGAGAATGCTTCCTAATAATTTTTTATAAGTACCAATTAGAATTTTCCTCTAGGTGCATGTATTATTTAGTCTCATTGTGGAGAAAACTTGTCTTCTGGAAGCTCCATTTTCTTTTGTTGCAGGGATATACTTGGATTGATTCAATAATGAAGATTGGTGCCGTTTTTAGCTTCTATGGCTTGGTTTTTTCCATAGGAATTTGATTCCTCCTTGGGATTGGCCATCCCAGGAGCCTCAAAGCCCTCTTTCAAAATTTATTTATGTTATTGTCACTTCTTATTCACATGCATCTCTTATTTATGTTTTGAATATTTTTGTATTTAGTATTGTTTATTTTCTTGTTCTAGGATTGAGTTCAATGATTGAAGTGAGTTATTTTTCAGGTTTTTTACAGATTCAAAAGCATTATTCATCCTCATAATAAATTTTTAATTTCATATTATTCATTAAGCTACTTGGATTTGGTTATTAGTTCATGAATATAAGATTTCTGGAAATGCCTTATAGCGAAAGAGTAGTAAATTTCTGCTATTTTTTACAATGGTCTAATGAGCTTCATTTGAATTTATTCCACTTGGATTAGGTCATAATAATATTAAAGTTAAAAAAAAAAATCACCCCATTTCATTTTCACTTGATTAGGTTATGCATTTGATAGATTAACTAGCTTAGGATTTCAATTACAAATTGATGTTCTTTCCTAGGATTAATTTCTTTTCAAAGAAACACTTCCATTTATGCAATTAATTTAGGCTTTGATTTCATGACATTCACTCCATTACATCAGATCAAAAAATAAGGACACATTTTATGCTTCACATATAGTGTCGATACCTCTTAAGTTTGTACGAACCCCAGGTTGATAGATAAAGTTGGTAGCCTTGGTAGTTGCAGCATTGAGTAAATGTGCATGTATGGGGGTAGAATGAATATGTGGGTGTTATCTTCCACCTTTTCTAGTGTATCAAAAATACCATACCATAGAGCCTTGATTTTCTTACCAAGACCATGTCGCCTATCGTTGTTCAACTATAACCTAACTCTATCTCCCACAGTGAACGACTTCTCTATTCTATGTTGACCATGTTTGACCTTGTATTTTTCCTATTAGTTATGTAGTTTCTCCTGTACCTATACATGGATCTATGGGATATCCTCAACAAAATTTTCAGCCCTCAAGACATCCCCTATAATATCCTCTCTTACTCCTCCTTGTTTCCCATATGCAATATCCAAATGTGAAGATTTAAAACATCCAAAACAAGTTTCAAAGGGACTTACCAGTAAAAACCCCCTCCACTTTTAATGTTTGGTATTTTGTAGCTTAATCTAGCCCTTCATGTACTATATTGGTTTGTGATATGTGTGGATTATTTTCTCCTTTCCCATAAAATAGTGCTTCCACTTCTTCACAACTTGCACAAGGGAATAATACTCCTTGTGGTAGGTAGGGTAGTTAATAATTATCTCATGAAATACTTCGGAATGGTAGCATACAAGCCTTCCTCCCTACATCAAAATTGTTCCCATAGAATACCCACTTGCATCTATATATGCTTCGAAGGGATTTTATAAGCTTGGTAATGCTAGAACTTGTGCATGTTTAATTTTCCTCTTTAAATCCTCGAAGGCACTTTGTTGACACTTCCCCACTGGAAACTCTTGCCACGTGTTGTTATGGCATTAAGTGATGTTCCTACTACTGAAAATGAGGCTGTAAATTTCCTCAGTTATTATCGTTACCAAACAAAATTCCTAGCCTCAAAAACATTAGTAGGAACTGGCTTTTTTATGATGGCCTCCATATTGGGAATATTTATCTTCAACTCTCCTCCACTTATCATGTACCCCACATAAACCAATGACCATTGCAAAAACTTTCACTTCTTGATATTTTCTAGTAGTTAGTGATTCTTTAATGTCTCTAGAAATTGTGTCAAATGTTAAATTTTCTCCTCCCATGTAGCAATATATACTAGTATATCATCTAAATAGAAAATAAAAAATTAACGAATCTATAAAAGAGCACATAATATCATTCATTAACCTTGTAAACATAGTTGGTGCATTACATAGGCCAAATGGCATGACTAACCACTTATACAAACCTTGCCTAGTTTTGAAGTTGGTCTTCCAGCTATCTTGAGTCTCTGAATCGAACCTAGTGATATCTAGACTTTGAATTGAACCTAGTGATATCCAAAAATTAGGTCTAGCTTAGTGAAGTAAATTTATTGCTGCAACTTCTCTACTAGACCATCTATCCTAGGCAGGTAGTACTTATTCTTGAGTGTAATTCAAAGTCTTGTAATCAATACACATATGCCAATTCCCATCCTTCTTTGGTAAAATAATTATGGGTGTCCCACATGGTGATGTACTCAGTGGAATGAAACCTTGTTCCAATATTTGTTGCAATTGTTTCTTCACCTCACTTGCTTCTATAACAAACTACTTGTACAACCCAATGTTTGGAAATGAGGAGTCTGGAAATAGTTAGATCTCGCACTTCACTTTCCTCTTGGGTGGTAACCCTTTAGTCTCCTAGAACACATCCCTATATTAATGTAGTAAATCTTCCATTTGTTGTTTCTATTTATTAGTACACCCATCTAAGGATGCCTTTAATATTACTAACTCTTAGACAAATTAATTTTCTCTTAAAAAAAGTAAAACATACTTCTTTCTAGAACTATTCATTTTCTTAGCTTGGTTAGCACTTACCAATTAAATTTTTTAATTGACTTTGTGTATGTTCATGGTGAACAATTTTCCATCCTTGACCAGCCAGTAATGGTTGGCTCTGCGCATGAAGGTTTCATCTCACATGTACATGTAGGGACTTCAAAGCACAACTCCACGTACATCAAGGGGAACTACATCTAGTTCTACTTCGTCAATAAAATAAGCATTAATATCAAATATAATTTCATAATGTCTTGTTAATTTTAACTTTTCATCCCTATATACCCATCCCAATGGATATGGGTTTGTATAATCATGAAATTTTGATCCCAATTTGTTGACCAAATCTATTGCAATGAGATTCACCTATGTTCTTGAGTCAAACATAGCATCAAACTTTGTTTTCTTAACCTATTTCTTTATGTGGAAGAGTTAGGCCAATTTTTTAGGCTTATTGTTACTAAAGGCTATTGATATTCACCTCCTTCTGCACCGACGTATAGATGATATTCTCATCCACTTCTGAGCTAATTTCAACTTGGGTACTCAATTCAATGGCCATGAGATTATTATTATTATTATTATTTTCTTTTCTTATTTGGGTTAAGATATGGATGCAACTTCTAGCACTTCTCCTTTGTATTATCATCAATATTATAGCAGTTGAAATGGTTGTTGGGATCCTTGCACTGCGGTTTTTTTGGATGTATTCCTTTTTACTTTTCCCCCTTTCCACTTCTTATTCCCCTCCTTATAAGCGTCCTATTGCTCCTTTTTCTTCAATACACTTAATTTCCCTTTCTTATTGCCTATGTTTTCTAGATATTATTCCTATACACAGTTTGTATCCACTGATATAGGTTAAAACAAGATCACTTGCTTCCACATATGGTTGTGTAGACCCCCAAGATACTTGAGGAGTAAAAATAGGTTCTTTAGGGAGAAACCTAGCATTACGACCATATTTCTAAACACTTTAGTGTACTCCTATACACTATGCCCTTGCTTCTTCCTGAAGTATTTCTATCGGATTTACTATTCCTTTACATACCTAATAAGGTAAAATTATGAGATTATGAGGGTTTTAAAGTCCTCCCACTTAGTCACTAGAGGATCTCCCTCAACCTCAAGGTCTTCATGTTTCTTTCCCACTAGGTTAGGGCATGGTCCTCTAATTATAGTCGCAAAAATGAAATCTTATGTTCTTCCTCTATATGATGAACATTGAAATATACTTCTAATTGTTGCAACTAGTGATTTAGCTTCACAACATCGATCTCAACTTGATACAACATCAAACTTTGCTTCCATTTTAAACAGGGACTATGAATGGTTCACAACACTTCAATTAGGTTGATCTTTTTTGGGTCCTTTCTTCAACTTATTATATTTTTCTTCTTAATCTCCTAATATCCCCTATGATTTGTCCTCTATATTAAAACCTCCATCTTCTCCAAATAACACAAGCTTATTACTCAATGCCAACATGAGGAGATTCATAGTATGGATTATATCTACAACTTGTGCTTCCAACCATGATTAAAACCTCTCCTTTGTAGTATTAGGATGGCTATTCACAAATTTTTCGATCGTGACTAAGGTTTATGAATTTTTCATTTGTTGATCTAGATCCCTTAAAATTTTCCACAATATACCCAAAGAAACCTATTTTTATACCAATATGATCCATAAACTTTTGAGGATATTCCACTGGACATCTCGTCACAACAAATCTAATAAATTATACTTAAAAATCTAGAATATATGCTAGTAGGGTTTATTTCTATTTTTATTTATGGATCTTTAGATTGATTTTTATAGTGTATGCATGCAAATTAAAATTCATGCAGAAAATAGAGAATGGAGAAATAAAAAAATCATGAACCAAATTTGACACAAGATATATCTTGGGAACCCCTTTTGGGAGTAAAACCCAACTAGAAGGTGAGGTTCCACTGCTCCCTTTCTCTGAATGAAAAATGGTTGCAATTACAAAGAAGTATGGCATGTGGCACGTAGGATACTACAGTGCATAAATCCTCTATGTGTGCTCTCTCCATGTCCTTATTAGCAACTCTTCTCATCTATGGAACAAGATACACTCTAAAATAATGGAACCCAAGATTCCTCCTAGTGGCATGGTTATAACACAACCAGATAGCCTACTAAATGTAAGGTGTGACTCCCTCAAATCTTAAAAAAAGTTATAATATGGACTCTTATAGAGTATTATTTTTCATAATCATGTGGATATCCCCTTTTCCATGAGTTATGGGGGCTAACGTGGCATCCTCTTGAATTATGGTCGCCAAAATAGGAAGGTCAACTTCTGACTAGCATAAATTTTGCATATGGACTCCAATTGAGGGGATTTTTGTGTCGTTGGAAAATACTTTGTGTGTATAATATGAAAAAAAGGTGTTTCACTCAAGCAGCAAATTTTTACCCCCAAAAAATGGCATTTCATGCCTCGTAATGGTCCTAGAATGTTTCATACCCCAATTTTCCAAAAAAGGCCCCAGAAATAACAATGTTCATGTGAGTTGATTCCTCCACTTTCCATTATAAAAGCATTGAGATGGATGAAAAGAAATATAATTATCTAATATGGATAAATGTGACTCATAAATAACATTAGATTCCCACACATAAGGTTGTCCTAAAAGAGCATCACAAAATTCAAGTGGGGTAACATCACATAATACTTCATGTTTGAAGGACTTGATGTTATAGGATAGGTGGAATTTTTTACTAACACAAAAGTGTCATCCATGGATAAACCAAACAATGGTCTATGGTAGGGATGTGGCACTATCATTAGCTTCAATATCTTGATGAACTCGGCTATTGAGATCAGGTTTTGGCTCCCACTATCAACAATGAAATGAAGTGGCGTATCCTTCACCCACATCTATGAATCGAAGAGGTTCTCCCCTTCCTCAAGCTCCTATTACCATTCTGGTTGGATATTTTTGGTCTTGATGGTAGCATTAGGTTCTACATTGATGATTTACATTTTTTATCCAATTTTAAATAAAAACCTAAGAAAGAGTCTATTTACAATTCTTTAAGGTCAACCAATAATGATTGTTTCAAGTGGAATTCATCAGTATTATGCTAGGGGCTTTTGTGGAACTCACATCACTTTCCATTATCCATATTTTCTTATGAATTTTTTTAGTTTTCTTGATGTTATCTCCTTGTTTTGTCCCTTCTTCTACAAGTTAGGGCCACCTTTTCTAGGATTTTTTTTTCGTAGATTTGCAAACCAAAAATATCGCTTATTCATGTGCTTAATTTTTACAACATATTTCCAAAGTGACTCCGAATGAGGAGATGTCCAAGAAATCCATATATCTAATTGTATGTATCCATGTATACCACTCTATTACTTCATAAATAGGTGTCACTCGAAGTCTTTGATAACCAAATTTGATTACAAGGTATTGAAAATATATGTATACTTCATCATTGTGGAGACTCTCTCTTGTCAAAAAGTTGTCCATATCATATATTGGACGTCATAACTTCCTACAAAGTATAATTACTCCTTAAGTGCATTAGTAAAAGCTACCCAAGTGGGTCCTGCCTTGAATATTATAGACTTGTCTTCATTTTGCCTCTCCCAACAAAATTCCCACCAATATTTGACATGGAGAATGGATTTCAGGAGCCAAGGTGATATTTTCATTATTGGAAAAAAATTAGATATATTAATATCCCTCTAATATAATTAACCATCAATTCATTTGCATGTATTTTTACTTCAAATAAGGGAATATCAAGGTTAACTTGTACCTTGAAGGGTATCACACCTCTAAAAATTCCGCTTATTGAAAGTGCCTCGATCATTGTTGGAATTTTTCAAAGGATCTGGGAAACAAATTCCATCATATCATCCATTTATCATATGAGTGCTTCCTTGAGCAACAACTTTATAGAATCTCTTGCTCCATCGAGTCTACTTTTTCCACCATATGTGAATCCTCTTGTCTTGGCGAGAAATAGTGTTCCCAAGTAGAACTAGATCGAGACCCAACTCTTTATATCCTAACCTCATCAAGGACGTGCATCGAGAAAAAACAAGTAGATTGCTCTAATGTCAATAATCTAGGTTGTAAAAGGAACAAAATGAAGGGAAGGAAAAGAACTGAAAACATAGAGAAAAATATAATAGAAATCATAGTAATATAGTGGAAATCCAAATTCTATTAATAAATAAAATAACAAAATATTGTAGAACACATACTGGAAATAATGGTGATAATTATATATGAAAAGAGAGAGAGAGAGAGAGAGAGAGATGGATGCTAAACACATTCAAAAAAATCCATTACAAGAGGTTGAAATAATGGCATTTTAACACAAAGAATGAACCATAAAGGTTAAAAAATGCTAACCCTAGAAGATGAAACACCAAACTTTTTGTGGCCCCAAGGTGGTTATTTGGCACATCAACTTCCCAGGGGCACAAATTTTGCATACAATATTTTATTAGGGTGTACAATAGCTTGTTGGAAAAAACTATCCAAAAATTACAAAATTTGGCATAGGTGAGGGAATTCCTTAAAAACCCATCACCCCCTAAATGGCTAAAAAAAATTGTTTAGTACCTCAAAATGGCCCTGGAAGTTTTGAACCAAGAAAAACATATAAAAAGTTCCAAAAAGATAAAGAACCATTGAAACAGTGGAAGAGGTTGGTGGCCACTGATATCCATGTGAATCACATGTACTATTGTTGTGACTTCTCGAATTTGTAGTACTTGTTGGTATTTGACAATATCCCAATGAATAATGATTTTGTAACGCCCTATTCCATGAATATTTATGAGTATTACATGTTACTCCTTGATAATTTTGATATCAATATTTTTGTATTACTTAATATCTTTCTTCATGATGTGGTTGTCAATCTAGTTTCACATTTAACAGTTTTCCTTCACTGTGCACACCCATTTCATCTATCTTATTTCGAAATTTAATGGCATCCTTTGTTCCCTTTGCTTGGTTCTTTATCACTCTATTATTGGAAATAATACCATGATATTTGGAATATACATTCTCCAGATGGATTTCAACTTCTTTAAGTATATTGTAGTGACCTTCTTGAATCTTCCCCCATTTCTTCCTTCAAAGATGCAGTGTGACCCATCTATCAAATTTTGATTTCCTTATTTAATCTTGGATTGTTTTCTAATTTTACCTCACTAATATTTAGGGGCTCTTCAATCTATAAATTTCCTCTTCAATACTTTTGGTAGTTTCTTAATTCAAGAATGTTATTTCTTCTTTCTTTTGGAAATTATTATTTTCTTATTCAAACACTTCACCTCTTATGTCATCTTTTAAATATAGTTTTGTAATCTACATATTTCTTCATCATTGTTTTTAAATTCATCCCTCAACTCGTCCTTTTCCCACTTCCATTTTATTTTCATTCCATTTTTTAATTGTTGAATCACCTCAATGAGTGTTTTAGTAAGTTTTTTAATCTTAGGTAGATCATCAACATTCTTACTAATCTCTTGTTTTTCCTCTTTTAACTTATGTCCAATTTTATACATCACTTATGTTTTTAAGTCCTTGATCCATTTTTTTAGAATAATTATTCAATTACTTCCCAATTGACATTTTTTCTATTATCAACACTCATCCACCACCTTCAATATTCACCATTAAAATAATAAATTATCTAAAGAGGAGTCTTACCATTATCCATTACCATTTTCAACCATTCCACAAGGTTTATTTCATCTTTATCTTCATCTCCATTGAATTTATGTATTTCCTTTGATTCTTAATTTAGTTCTAATTCAATCCTCAAATTTTAACTTCAATGTATTGACAATAATTATCTCAAATAATTATGATCCTTTTACAACTTTATTGTTTTATGTTTTATGCTTCCAACGGATTTTGAATCACCTCAATCAAATATCCCAATTAAAATTTATGATAATTTTAAGTTAACATACCTTTTAAAACCTTGTTCTAGAGTGCATCATTTTGATCAACCTTTCCTCTCATGTATCTCTAAAATTTTGAACCTTATGAGTCTAAATTTTTGGAAAATATTACTCTAATATGCTATCTCTGCAATTTGATAGGTCTTCCAAAAATTTTATGTCCCAAGTGGTAGTTTTTCTAAAGGAAAAAAACTTAATTTTATTCATTAAAGAAAATGATAAAATTACATTATATATATGCTCGCGAAGGGAGCATTTGTATCAAGAGTATCGGTTTGATTATTGTAGCCATATTAAAAACATAAAACAAAAAAAAACATATTATCAACATTTATATGTTATCTAAATTGTAATAAAAGGTCCTTCCTGCAAGTATGTGTTGTCCAAGAACTGTGAACATAATAAAAGCTTATCAAAATTGTTTAAAAAACTTATGCATACATTTTATTCCTTTTAGCCCCTGTAGGTAAATTCTTGTGGGCCTATGATATAAAGTTGTAGAATTAATACCCTCCCATTTTTCCACAATCTCCCAAGTCCCTTCATCCATTAAAAGGCCTTCTTTGGAGAGGCTATCTACTTCCTTATTCCCTTCTGTGTAGATGTGTGAACATGAGAAAAAATTAAATATCTTTTAATCCGAATCGCTTATTCCAAAATAGGAATGAGTAAAATATTTTTGCATTCTTGAATGTTATTGAGCCAGTTTATTATCAACATGGAGTATTGGACACCAAATTCACTAAGGGTTATGGTGTGGAAGTTTAACAATCAAAGGGAGTCCAAGAGACCTTGGAAGATGAATCCAAGCATCACACCAATGTATTATAAATGTACATCATGTGAATAATAAAGTGTCTCCCCATTATCTTTCATATATGTCCATTAAGTATGTATTATTTTAACATGGTATGAGAGTGGGAGAATTATGTCCCTACTCCAATTTCAGCCACTATTTTTGTGGACTCCACCTAGATGCTCTCACCATACCCTTGCTTTTCATGAGTTTTATAAATTTTATTCTTTCCATTCTAATCCTAATTCACTGCCATATTGTAATATTCCTTTTTCAGGAATATCAACAATGTGCTCAAGAAAAATGTTGTATACGAAAAAATGTGCAACAGAAACACAGACCAAGACTTGGTTCCTCTTATTTATGTTGTATGAGAATTATGTATGGAATTTCATCTAAAAAAAATCAGTTTAGACACACTAAATAGATCTCCCACAAACTAGACTAGATAAAAAGCACCCAAAGAGGAAGGCTACAACCAAATGCAAACATTGCTTCAGGAATTGCGTAGTTTTATCAGATATTTAGAGGAGATCAGAAAGGAGGTTTATACTTTAGTAATACAACAAAAAATCAGCATTATGATGAATCTCTTTCACTATACAGTAGAATGTATGAGACAATACAACAAAAAATCTTCAGAAAAGAGAGCTAGAACACATGTATATTTGCAAAAATGGCTCAACAACATTATTTTTAAGGAGCTTCAGCAGCTGGAAGTTACAAATCAGATCTAGGATAGATATTTGATCAAAACATGCATAAAGAAGAGTAGATCCGAGAAACAAGTTGAAGATCTGTAAAATGCTGCAGTAAATTTCTGAACATAAAATTTCATTACAATGGATCAGATCTAAATAGAACATGGATTAGAAAGCTAATCCATGGATCACCAAGTGGAAGACAAAGCCCAACACTAGAGATCTCTGATCTAAACTATGAGAAAAACACCATAAAGAGCCTCACACCAAAATAACGCAGTCTATATAGATGAACATCGCTATAGCTCAAATGATATAGATAACCACTGCAAAATTGCAAATCTGAAGTACAAAGAGAAGAGACACTCTTTCAGGAGGTTAAAAGACACACTCCATGAGAAGAGGCTCCCAAAAATACACTAGATCTCTGCAGATCTAGACTCCCACTTACTGCAGCTTGCAGAAGCAGCAAAACCCTCAATAGATCAGCACTAATAATGAAAGTAGAGCTTTGCCTCAAGCCTAATAGTGGTTCAATTTAGAAAATACTCCTCCAAGAATCCTCAAAGGAATAGGTGAAATCCCTGCATAGGAATTCCAAGTACAATCCTCCACTAAATAGCAGAGAATGGTATTTGTCTAAGCAGACAAATACTCAGAAATATGTTCAATCAAAAACCTTCTCTTGCTGCCCTCCCTTTCCTTTTATAAGATGAGAAAGCCTTTGCAAACCTAACCACCTTGATGAGTTAGCCCTTTTCACATGAGAGTCTTCCTTCTAGAACTGCGCTGTCCCTTTTGGAGATGCAATGAACCTAGACAACACTATTGATTTCACCAAGGTTGACCTAGTCTTTAGCTCAAACCTCTTTCACACATGTAAGTGATTATTTACATGGCCCTTATTTGTCTTTGTTCACATGGGAATTGATTTATTCAAACTTTTCAGGAGTTTTACATTTCCTCCTTTATTCATTTATTCATGCAACAAAAATTAAAACAAAATTGAATGTTCCTCTTAGCTAAGGCTAAGTGGGAACATTACACATATTCCCTACACATTTAACACCCTCTACTGACTAATCAATCTTGCATGACCTAACCTAATGCTTCATTGTACACCTTCTCATCAGAAATGTTACCTTTGAAACTAAAATCCTAACACGGATTTAATATATCTCTCTCAACAGTTTCCCCACATTTTCCTTGGTATCTTCCATCACCGAAATTTACTTCTCTACCACACTCAGCTATAGCATTTGTTCAACACATAAAACAATTATCTGTAAGAGAGAAAAGGTGGCATGGGTCAAGCATGTTATCTTCAAGGTTCGTCTACAAATTTAACGTTCCATTTCAACCATATCATAGAATCACCCAACCAATCCTGGTTAATTTAGCTAAAGAAGTTCTCGAGTGGCACTATATGCACTATTCCAGCTGAATTGGAGCCTTATTTTCTTACCTTGAAGTGACTGGGAGGTAACTCTCAAACTCCATCCATTCTCGATTTTATAACTTACCTCCGTATTTTAGAGAATAGCATAGAACATTGTTGGGTTGCTTGGGCTTGACCCAGGTTTGATCTATGTTGTGCACCAACAAAACCCATGATCACTGGCCCTTTTGGCAATGACCTGCAAGTATATCGTAGTTTAACTCGAGGTGACTATGGTTGGTTGCAGAAATAGGTTTTTTCATCCTTCAAGGACTACACGATGTGGTCAAATCTACTATGTAGCTATTATATTTTCACATACATAAATTGACTGTGTTTTATAAAACCCTTTAGTTACTTTTTCACATTCAATAGAACACATTATACAACATCATAAACTACATTTTTATAAAGCACAACTATATGAACTACTTTGCAACAACTATATTAAGAAAATAGACAAGAAACACATTAGAACATAGAATATCATCTCCAGACTTCTTCTTCTTTATTATGATGGATATTTTAAGTGCATTCAGCTCCCTGACCTATTCACATAGTTGTAGGTGGTCTATTCACTAAGTTTCAGACTCTTCTAATATCTCTGGACACTTAATTGCAAAGTCTTTCCTTTGCAATAAAAGATAGATACAAAACTAGCCCTTAACCATAGAACTTAAAATTCTCTATGTTCTAACCTATCATTACATCCCTTTATATAACATTACATCGACACAATACCATGGTCCAAATACCATGGGCTAAACAAAATACAACCCAAACCCTTTACAAAAAGGAGGGTCTTCGACCCATGTTGAATCCCGTAAGATACCACGCGGTATATCCATAATGCTTTGTTGTTCAGTATACTTCCTGCTCCGCTCCTCAAAATGCGAAGACTTAGCCAAAATCTAGGCCAAGTTGGGCTACTCCCAACAGGCCCCCTAAAACTCACATCTGACTCATCTTGAGTCACTCATCTATTTTTCCCCTTGATCTTTGTTGTTATATTGATGTAGGCACTATTGAATTCTACATCACCATTGCATCCTACTTCTCTTGACTATGGAATTCTTCCAATATTGCCTCTGTGACTAGTCTTGCAGTCCTCTTAAATGCTACCTCTTCCTATTGTCGAAGCTCATATAGCTTCTAGTCCACCTATTGACAGCTGGAGAACCTCATCCTGCCATGGTTGAGTTCCCTCCATAAAAAAATACTCTTCCTTCCTGAGTTCTTCGATATGCTTCTGCAATGTCTTGCCTTCACCGATCCTTGTGAGCTTTTGTGAAACTAGAAATTTCTTCATAGTTGTCTTGATTTCCTCCAATTTCTTATACTTTTGTCGGATATATTCCTCTATCTTCTGTACATTTAGATCTTCCTACAACAAAGTCAAAATTTGCAAGGTTTCTTCTAGTAATATCTACACTCTGCCACTTTCCCAGAGATGCTTGCCACTCCATTATCTAGGTCGATCTCCCTCCGCTCCCATAATTTTGGTGGTGTGGTTGGATATAGCTTCATTTACAGCTCACTGATATTGAGCTCATACTAAAATTTTACTTTTGCAGCCTTCTCCTTGGATTCCTTGACTGCAAGGTCGATCTTGGTGACCTTGTCTTCTATTGGTTCCTCCTCACAAACATCCATGTCTGGAACTTCTCTACAAGTGGCTTCAGTCACCTCTTTCAACCTCTACTATTATTGTTCTGCGTGGTCCTTCTCCTTTATTTCTTGGTCGAGTTGTTTCATTAGAGAAACTCACTCTTGTTTTACATGAATATTTAATTACGATGTGTGATGATCTCGCTCCTTTAGCTAATGTATGATACCTTGATGCAAGTCATGCAATATCGAAATTGGAGCCACTGCAATATTCATATTCGCTTGATGTGTTGCTTCAACTGTGTCAAACTGCAGAGCTCCAACAGGTATCTACATGATCCTCATCCCAAATGTTGTTTCGATCAATATCTTTGGCTAGAGTGCTTGGCTTATCGACACTAGTTGTCTCGTTGTTTATGCTAAAAGTGTTAGCTCTGCAATGTTGTGCTCAACACCTATCAGGAGTGTGTCATAGCGATCCTCGATTCTTCCCCATGACTCCTTCGCCACATCTTGAAAATTTTCCCCGATTTTGTTGATGTCCCCATCAGTAAGGACCAATGGCATTACGTCCTTCGACTTATCAGCCTTCTTCTTCTTCTTACTCCTTGGGGAAAATTCATTGTGCATCTTCCTATTTCCTTTTTCTGACATTTTCTTTTTGTTATCATGTTTATCGCCTCCAAGAGAATCTGGCTGACCTTCATCATGCTCCTGCTCCTGATATTTATCCTGATCTTCTTTATCCTTGTCTTTTTCGCTCGGGCCTCCATGCTCTGATGTTTCTTCATCTTCATCCATGTGACTACCCTCTACCTCCTCCTCTGTCGTATTCATCCACTCTGCGGGCCATTTTTGTATCAATGTATAAATATCGTCTTTGGTCACTAATTATGGCAGAGGATGCTATATTTTCTTTGTATCCTTCTGACCATGTACATATATTCTATGGAAGTCCTCCTTTAACTTCGCAACTGCACTATATTTTTGGTACAGGCTTGGTGACAACCGAGGATGTTGGTTAACCGACATATGTAGATCCATGTGGTACAATATAAAGAATACTCAGTTCTCCTGTGCTCTTGATTGTTCATTGGTATACCACAGCAAGGCATACTGCACTACTTCACACACATATTTTTATACTAGAGGGAATTGTGAGTCCTCTGGCTCCTTCAATGCCAATAGTTCAATGATAAAAAGTAGCCATGCATAGTGAAAGGTTGAACCTTTCTCCCGAGCTTCGCAAAAATCCTCCAAAAACTCCCTACACAGATACCCAACCCAGTTATACTAGACCCCGTTGTTGCACTGTGCAACTAGTGAAACTACTACTGTGGGGACTTCAATGGCTCGACATTTCCGCATAATATTCTCAACCAAGATATGCGTAGAAAAGTGGACTCTTTGGTCCTTGATCTAATTTATATCATAGTCTCACTTTCCCTTGACCAATTCAAAAGTCTTCTTCATACTCTATGTTATTGATTTTTCTTGATCCTTACCCACAAATTATTCGGCGAGATCCATTCCTTGGTATGGTAATCTGTTAATCCTTGATATTAGCATTTCATAAATGGGGATCCTCTTCCCCATCCAAAGGCATCCATCATGCAACAACATGAGAAATTTTCTTATGCAGACAGTGTTGGGTATACTTCTTCCAAAGTGTAGCACATTCAGCATGTTTAGCATTCCCTACCACTCCAACCCTCTCGCCCACTTACGTGGCTCCAATTTTATCACTTCACTCTATGGATAGTGGACTGGCTTTAGGTATCTACTTGGCGTGAAATGTGGATATTTGTTTTTTTCATTGAAGTATGAATTTGTGAACTTTAGCTATGCAATTTTTCCTAACATATCTCCCTCAAATGGCACCTTCTCCAGTAGAAATGTTGTGAATGTGCCATACTTCACATCTTTGAAGTCCTTCATGGGTTTAGCATCTAATTTCCTAGGTGGAAAGTATGGTGGCAAGTATGGTGGCAATGGTGATGGAATATTTTGCTCCATTTGTCTCCATCTATTGTTGTTTTGTTTCCTCTTCGCTATCTTTGAGAGTTTTGGGTTCTGTTTGTGGCTTGATGGGTTTTTTATCTTTCTTCTTCTTTGTTATTGCTTCCTTGTTTTTCTTCTTTCGTGCAGATATTTGGTGCAAGAGAGGTGATGTTGCGGTTGATTATGATTCTACATGTGCATTAGATGGTGTTGTGTCCTCCCTGAGTCTGGTTATGCATTTATATTCAAATATTAAAATGAATTCTTCGGTGTTCATATAGTCGCACAATTTCTTCAATTTATCAACACTTAGAGATTTTGAGCTCTTAGATAGTAAAGTGCCAAAATCTTGGTAGGACACAGATTTTTATATGGATTTTGAACTGCTAACCTCATTATTAGCTCAGATATTGCTCAATTTTTTCTCATTAACTAGATATCTAGCCCTGGATCTTTGCTAATCTATCTCTATAAATGTGACTTTCTGCTCCTCCAACGGAAATTTTCTCTTTTAACGGTTATATTTTTCAAGATAACTCCAACACATTCATATTACAATGCATAATTCTTCATACATCATAACTCCTACAATCTTCAACATGATCCAGACTATAGCGGAGTGTCTTCCCATGTCAAAGCTCTCTCTCTAAAAAGTATTTTATAGTCTGATTCCCACTTTCAATTGCAGGTGGAACTAAGGATTTCCTCCTTTTTATTCTTCAATGTGAAGTTGTGGCACAGGATCATCCCTATACAACTTCAACCTAATTCCATTTACCCTTCCCTGAATCAATTCTCCATTCAACTTCGCCAATTGAACTGCACCCCCATCAGTGATATGCTTGATAATATACAGGCCCAACCAATGCATCTTGAACTTCCCTAGAAATTTCACAAAATTACTGTCATAAAGAAGGACAAGGTCTCCTACCTTGAATTGATTCTAGTTGGTATGTCTATCATGCCAAGCCTTTTCTCTTGCTTTATACACCTGCTGATGGAATCCTTCTATAAATTTGTCTTCTTCCAGAGAAAACAACTATGACATTCTTTCCTCCATTGCTTCAGGGTCTGTCATATTTGTGAAGGTTGCAATTCTCAATATGGGCACAATAAAATCCATGGTAATCACAACTTCTTGTGCATATACCAACCTAAAGGGTGTTTTTCATGTCAAATTCTTGCAGGTGGTCCTGTAAGACCATAATACAGCTGGAATTTTGAGGTCCCAATAATCTCTATTCACATTGCATACTTTAGTGAGAGCATCATCCAAAATTTTGTTAAATTCCTCCACTGTTCCATTGGCCTAATGGTGATAAGGAGTAACTCATCGGTCAGTACTTAAATAGTCTTATTCAGAAAATGTGAGCCTTGGTCACTCATCAAGATCTTCAGACACGCAAATCTAGACAATATGTATTCAAAAATAACTGTGTTGTAGTTTCTGAACTACAATTCCTTATTGGTTGTGTTTCGGCCCATATCTTCAGATAATCAGTCGCATTTATTATGTACCTCACACCATTATTATTCCCAGGTGGATTAATAGGTCCAACAAAATTAGAAAGCCACTTATCAAAATCCTGCAATGTCACTTGTGGAACTAATGGAATCTCATCCCTTCTAGAAGGCTTCCCTATTCTTTGACACACATCATATGATCTACAATATTCCTTTCATCCTTATGTAGTGTGGGCCACCACAATCCTACTATCAATATCTTCTGCACAGTAGCCTTTCCTGCATAATTTCCACCAGTTGCATCTCCATGAGATTTTGTTATAATCATTTATCTTTCATGTTTAGGGACATATTTATGTGGTATCTCATCTAGTCCCATCTTATATAATGTCCTGTTATTGTTTGGCATGGCCCAAATTGGTATAATTTTGAATCAAAGAATATGAATTTTGAGGAAGCGAAGTGTGCGGTCCAGTGAAGATAAATCTACTGCACGAAGGTTTGGGGTTTTGGGGTAGGTTGAAGCCCATATTTTTGTAAAGGGTTTGGGTTTATTTGATTATTTTTTATCCTCCCATGGTATGTGGAACATGGTTTTTTAGGAATGTAAATGATATATAATAAAATTTAATATTGAGTCGAAGTAGTAAATTGTAATAGTTGATGAGCACAAGCACTTGGATTATCTATCTTTAGTCTGTTTTGGGTATTAAGGTAAGGCTCCGCAATTGTGTGCATGAAGGTCTTGAAGAATCTATAGCTTTGTGCACAGACCACCTACAACTATGTGCACAAGTAGGAGAAAGTATATGTATCAAAGAGATTTATCCTAATAAATAAGAAGAGTTTTGAAGACATATATGCGTTTACACATTGTATTTGCTTATTATCTATGTTGCGAAGTTATTTATATGCTTTCTATTGTGTTTTAATCATAAATTCATATTGTGCATAAGCATTGGTTGATGAATGAAGTATAAATCGTTAAAGTAGATAAATGCATCCCCGCAGTTCCTAATAAGCATAAGTAGAAGTGCAACGGTTGATCCACATCCTATTGTCCCTCTGGATGCATAAAAATGGTTCTAACATCCCCCAATATTGCCTCAAGTGAAACTGTGATCTATGTAGCTGATAGTTTCCAAAAGGGCCAGTAATAAAGGGTTTTGTTGGTGCGCAACTAACTCTGAACCTGGATCGAGACCCCTTTGAGTGAAAAAATGGTTCTATTGCCTAGACCGAGATCTGATTGAGGGATAATATGTGGATGTGGCATCCAAAAAAGAAGTAAATACAATATTGGATAGATTTGAAAGAACAGGAGTTCAAAGTTCAATAAAAAATAGATCCGCGAATGTCGAATGAAGCTTGGTTGCAGAGATATCTTTTCACAGAACAACACGATATTTTCTTCGCGTTGCTTGCTAATGAACTAGATGAATGGTTATCAAGGTTGAATAAGAAAAATACGTGTTTTAAGAATGAAAATCCCACTGAGTGGAGCCCTAAATTGTTGTAGTGACTGAAGGAGACCAATAAAATTATATCAACAATTTTTTATTTATGGATCGATAGTATTCTGGGAGGATTTATTACCAAGTTCATAATGGACACATTTTTATCTTACAGCAAATATTTTTCAAGGGTCCGCAAAGTAAGTATCTAAATTCTTTGAAGTTGTGGATTAAAATGATTTTATGTGAAAAGGGTGTACTACAAATGTAGTCAGATCAATGTTTGGGCTTATTATGGAGGTGAATCTATGCGAAGTGGAAAACGATACAGAGTATATTGTGAAAATTACATTGAGATTGTTTATATTTTGTTGTTGAGTGAATCTTAAGGTGAAGGAGAAATAAGTAACCTCGCAACCCCTAGAGGTGTGTCGCAGTCAGGAGTTGAGAATAATCAGGGCACCTATGGTATTCTCCATCCTACCACTACCCTCACCCCCATTCCCTCCACCTCCACCTCCACCTCCCACTCCACCACACCCATGAAACATGGCAAATAATATCAAGCTACCAATATTTAGAGGACTTCGATCAGAGGATCCTAAGAAATTTTGGTTTGTGGCTGAAGTTGTATGGAAAGAAAGATAGATCACCGATGAATATATAAATAAGGCGAATATTGTCACCGAGCTATAGGAGAGGGCCCCAACATGGTATATAAAGTATTCCATGATGAATCAAGGTGCTTCATTGGATGATACAAAGAAAGCACTGACTATAGAATTTAAGAAGCCAAAATCGCAGTCGCAGTGTATTGCTGAGCTAAAGGATATTAAGAAACTTGTAACTGAGTCTATTTGGGAATTATATCAAAGGTTCAAGATGTTAATGGGATAAGTAAGCTTTACAATCCCTGAATAAAAATACAAGTAGTGGTTTATAGTTGCGGTATATCATCGCAATTTCCAAAGCTTTGACCTATTTTGATATCTTCTACTATGTAAAAGGTAGCTTGATATGGGAGATACTCATACAGGAGTATAGCAGATTCAGAGCCAACTAGAAACAATGCATTTGGATTTACAATATCTGAAGAAGGGTAATGAATTTAGGTCATAAATTTGATCATAAGTATGTTGCATAAAGTGTAAGGAAGATTAAGGGATTGAGATTCAACCTAGTAGAGTGCGGATGTCCATGGAAACCTAAGGTTTCCTTCTATCCAGTGACAAGATTCGTCCAGGGCTCCTTCCCATCACTCCAGCAGTGTCATCCCCACACTGCGAGTAGATCATACACTGAAATTCATGGTGAATCATGATGGGCAGGTAGATGCAAGCCCCCCTATTGGTGGCTCGCCTGCTAGCAAATAATTTGAGGGCCCTGACTCTACCCCTCAAAATGACAAGGCAAAGCATTCCGACCCTGCAGGAACACCAGACCCCTTGACAAAAGAGAAAAAAGACAAAAATTGGCAGAGGAAAGGATCATTCTCCCCATGCATTCCTATCATATTTGATAGGCCCAAGATCTATCTCCCTACTCAACGCATCAATAGCAGAAGACAATACATGAAGGACCATGCACTCATTGGAAAATTCATTAGCTTCTTGCCCACAAAGAAAGCCCTCCTAGGTTGGATAGCCTCAAAATGGAAGGCCAAAGGGAAAATCTCCCTCCAACTAGGCCCAAAAGGATTCTTCAATATCATATTTACATGCCTATAGGAAAAAACCAAATCATGGATGGAGGACCATGCTTCTTTAACTTTTCCCGCCTCTTGCTCAGGAACTGGGTGGAAAGATTCAACCCAGACAAAGAGGACTTTAATTGGGCTCTAGTCTCCCTTACGATTACTGGGGTGAAATATCCCTCAAATATATTGGAAATCATCTAGGATAATTCATCAAAATCGCAGAAGAAACCAAGCTCAATCGTTACACAACTTATGTCAGGATATGTGTCTACATGCACTTAGCCAAAGCCCTCCTGGATTTGGTAAGTCTATTCCATGCCGATTATGAATGGGTTCTGTTGGGCCTTGAAATTGTCATTTACTTTCAATACATTTTCACTTACATTTCCGTATTATCACCTTCACTCCACCTCCATTTCATTACATTTACCTTACCATTACCACTATTGGGTTACATTTATGTTTTTCCAAACTTTATTTATTCTTAGTATTTTTAAGTAAATTTGTGGTTAAAAAATAGAAAATAATATGCACATACTTATACCTAACAAGTGGAATGAGTTTGTTGCCATGTGTAGGTCAAAAAGAAGCTTCCAAAATAGCCTTATGTTGCCTCCTAAGGCCAAATTCGAATTTGGATGGAGCAGATCATGGGATCATAAGGATATGTGTCTCATTTCCTATTTGTATTGTAACTCTAAGAAGATGTGTCTTATCACTTCCTATTTGGATTGTAACTCTAGAGATATAGGGAGAGATTCATGGACTCTAATTAATGATATAGCTTCTCATCTTTTGTATGAATAGGGGAAGCTTTCTCCTATCAAATCATGTGTAAAATTGGAGTTATACTCAAGCTTTTAATACAAAATTATATTGCGGCACCTTACTCATGAATTTTCCTTCATTTTGACTTGGTTTTTCTTAGATATGGAGCATCTCGATTTACCATCTCTCATAATTTTAGATTAGCTGCCTAAAATGTGTGAGATTTACTTGCTTTTATAGATTAAACTTTATGTGCTTTCTTAGTATTAGTTTTAGAATGACTATGTAATCTTTGCTTTTCTAAAAACATTTCAATAGGATAAATTTATCTATTTGCCAATTGAAATAAGTTTGAGGCAATAGAGATCACAATGATTTAGTTTCCTTTCATGTTTTGTTATTTACTTTCTTAGATCAAACTATCAATTCATTGTATAATTGAATAAAAGATCAAGCCAAGAAAGTGACTTGTCATACTTCCAAATTGGATGATTGAATGTTCAACCTATGCAAACATTGAGCTTCGCTTTTATTTTCTGTTATTTAGTTTCCTTTCATATTATTTTATGTACTTTCTTAGATCAAAGTATAAATTCATTGTATAATTGAATAAAAGATCAAGCCAAGAAGGTGACTTGTCATACTTCCAAATTGGGTGATTGAATGTCCAACCTATGCAATCATTAAGCTTTACTTTTACATGCTTTTACATTTTTTTCTAGATTTAGATCCTCACTCAATTGTAATATTGGGTGTTCTTAAAGATCATTTCAAGAAAGGTGTTTTTATCATATTTCTAAATGCTTTAATACCTAACTTATGAAATTATTGAGTTTTCCCTTTGCATGCTTTAATTGTTTTCCTATATTTAGAGACTAAATTATAATTGGTTGCTTATCATATCAAGAGGGTGATTCTATCATACTCCCATATTGGATGTTGGAGTGATTGAACATACCTTAGTTCTTTTTCTTTACATGCTTTGAAAAGTTTTCTTAGATTAAAATTTCAATTCTTGCAAGTGTGATTGCGCGCTATATTTTCTTTTGAACTTTGTTTCTTTCTTTTCATTACTTGATTTCATAGGTTAGTTGAATTCCATTTTCATTATTTTATTTCATAGATTATATGAATTGGTTTTTGTTATTCTGTAGCTATGTTAGTCATCAATAATTTTCACTATCTATAGATGACTAAGTATTGGTTCTAGATTTCTAAAAAGAAGATTTCTGAATATTGTGTGTTTTAGAAATCTCACTACCTTCATTATACTTGGATAATTTGTTTCACTACTCTATCATCTAGCCTTTTCATGGTCACCCTGCCACTCCTAAAAACTCCTTATGGGCTTGTGCCACTCATCTCCATCCTTTTTTCCCACCTATAACTTCATTGGCTCTATTTTCCCTTTCCCATAACCATACTTTCCATCTAGGGTTTCCTATAAGCCTACCCTTTCCCATGTTCCCCAAGTTCATTGAGCATTGATGGTCTCAAAACTATCTCTGTAGGCTCTTTAGATAAATCAAGTACATTGGATTTTGGATCTTCAATACATCAATTTTCCAAATACTGTGTTTTTACACTTGAAGCCTGCAAACCCATTTTCAGTGAAGGACTAGGTCAAAGAGCCCCTCACTACATCAATTAGGGTTTCATGTGGTCCAAGGTCATCTTTTCCAAAGAGGACTATCATTTAGTTTTAGAGTCTGCACATGAGGTAATGGAAAAGCTTGAAACTTTTGAATAAGTGTTAAAAGTCTATCAGCAGAAATTGGTGAGGTAGGAGGTCTGTTCCTCAATGAAGACATCTTGCAGCCCTGCCTACAAACAGTGTAAAACTGCCAGTCAAAGTGGAAGGACAAAGTTGAGTTTCATGATGACAACAAAGGAGGATTTTTGAAGATATCATTGTGATCAGATCTCCAACTTATGAAAGATTAACTTGCCATGCATCAATGGCAAAAGAAGGTAAAAATTCATCATTTCAGTAGCCTGCATACAAACAGTGTAAAAGTTGGTGAGCCAAGGTGAGAAAGACTAGTTAACTATTGTGATGAATACCACAGAAAGTTGTGAAGGTGTCACTGTGTGATTAGATCACAAAGATAGAAAGAGGAACATATCATGCCTCCTTGACCAAAGAAAATCTAACTCAGTGATTTCAGCAATCCACAGGCTATGGCATAAACAGATATCAGTGAAAGAGAAAAAATCTCAAAGACTTTGAAAATGGGTTTGTCAAGATTAAGATAAAATCATAGGCCTATGCAAACTCATTTTACACTTAAATCAATCATTGATGCCATGCAGAAAACTAGAAATTTCAAAGGGAGATTTTTTCTCTGTTATTTAAGTCAAAAATTTACTAAGTATTCTGGTGTTGCATGCCTAGCAAGGCATTGCGCCCTTGGAGATAGGCACTGCGCGTTTAGCACTTTTTCCTCATGCATTTTTCTAAGGCGATGCGCACTTGTGACATGGCTCTGCGTGCCTAGCAAGGTGCTATGCCTTTTCCCTAGCTTGCCCAAATCACCCAACAGGCATGAAAAAAAGCCAGGGCATTGCACCCTTGCACGTTCAAGCCTGACCTGACACCCTGAATCACTAGGAAGATGCTGCGCGCTTTCCAAATTCTGCCCGACAGACCCGAAAAGGAGGTCAGGTACTGCATGTTTGGCCAGTAAGGCTTCTAAGCCCTGCAAACTCTCCAAATCAACTCAAAATTTACTCCAAGACATCACCAAAGGTCCTTCAAGCATGTTTAAAGAGTGACATCACATGCCCTCTTTCCTATCAGTTTGATATTAGTGAAGTTAGGAGGTAGATATAAGTGAGACAAAGAGTGATAAAGCAGAGAGAAGCATAGATGTTGATGGCAGTAAAACAAAGAGCCATGATGGCAGTGAGGCAAAAAATGAGGCACACAGCTATGGTGATGAGAATAATGATAGCAGTCATGAGATAAGTAAGGTCAGTGAAGCAAATAGTGACAAGGGCAGTGCAGAAAGTAGTAAAAATAATGGCAGCAAGGAAGAAGAAACCAATGAAGACAAAAGAAATGAACAAATCAGTGAGGCAGGTGCCAATGAGGGAAAGTCCTCAAGAAGACAAAAGAATAAAGGAAACCTTGAAATTCTTTTTGATCCATCCCATACAAGACATTCCAAACATAATCAGCAAAACATTTTCAAGTTTTGGCATCATTTCTGCACTTATGAATTTTTTACTGTTTTTGAGGGCCAAGGGCGTAGCGCCCTTGGTGCTACGATTTTTCCTTAGGCATCCATTGGAGGAAAACTTGGCATTTTTGGGTTCCTTATGCCAAGTAAATCACACTCACTAAGTTTCAGCTCATTCATAGCAACACTGGTCCTCCAAAAGGGCCACAAACATGAAAAATTTCACCTTTTCTGCCCTATTTTCAAGGTTGGCATTGTGCCCTTAGCATTCTTGGGAGATTTACCTTTTGGGTAGGAAACTAGACACCAAATGGAAAACCAAAAGAATTTCTGGAAAGTAGACTTGACGTGATTTCCAACAAGCTATCATGGAGCTCATTCTGACATCGGGAAGGCCTTCAAATCCTAGCTGCAAGTTGACCTATTTTTCCTATGCAGGCACTGCACCCTTCGACCTCAAAACTGCGTCCTTGCAAAAAAATCAACAAAACACACTGAGATATTTTTGGAATTTATTGAAGGCCTCAAAGTCATATTTTTTGGTAAGTTAGGTGTTAAGAGATATTTTTCATTTATTAGAATAGCGTATTTGTACCTTTGGCCTTGCATGGTCTCAAAGGACAAAATTGATATTTATGAGCAATTAATGACCTCCAAAACCCTAGTTAGGGTTTTGACTCTCCTTTGCTTGATAAATATTGGATGAGGGCCTCATTTTTCATGTTGTTTGTTGGTTGATTCTGGAGAGAAACCTCATAGCCTTGGAGTCTTGAGGAGTTTTTGGCTTTGAAGCCTTGTAATCTTTTGGACTGAATAACAATGGAGCCAAGCACTTTTCAGGATTCATGAACTTGACTAATGGTGATGTTTTTCTTGTTTTGTTATAATTTTCTTATGTTTTACATATTGTTTCATCCTTCTCTTGCATTAGAACATAATTTTTAGCTTAAGGTATGTTGTCAAAAGTTCATTAAGTCTGTCTGCTTCTCTTGCTTTCATGTTTTCCTCTACTAGGTCAGTTTAGAGAATTTTTAGTTACTCTCTAAACCCACTCAACTTTTTTATCTCAAGAATGATCCAATGGAGTCAGTTCCAAAGAGGTTTATGGTTAGCTCTGCCCTTTGGAATCACTTTAAACATTGTTTTTGAGGTATTTACTTTGAAGCATTGCTAGTTAGGCTTAGCTAAATAGGTCTATGATTCGCCATGCCCTTTGTTGATCCTAAATAGTTGCTTTGGAGGTCTTTGCAGTTTGATTAAGAAATCTTAGGAGTCCCTGTTTCTTGATCTTTAATATATGTCATCTTGTATGTTTTCTTTCTCTGAAGGTAGATATCTCGAGAGGTTAGGAGTTCCCTTCTCTCTAGGGTTTTCCGGATTGTGTCTTGATGTTTTCTTGCTAGCGTTTGGTCAAAGAAGCATGGTATGCATTGTCTTTGGTTTTGTCTTCAAGCATAGTATTCTTAGAGGAATTTCTTGTTGTAGTATTTGACAAAGGATTCTTAACTACACTTTGCACCTACTCTGTTCACAATTTACTATTCAATCCACTCACCTCAGCCTTCAAGATCCATTAGACCTGTTAACTTGCCCTCAAAAAACACTGTTACTGATGAAATAGGTAACCTGACCTCAAAATGGGAACTCTACCCCAAAAAGACTCAAAAAACATGAAAAAACACCCCAAAAACAAAAAAAGTGTATTCCAGAATGCACTTGTTTTTTTTTTTGAAGGTCAAATTTCAACATTTTATAAAATTATGCTAAAAACAAAATTGTTTCTTGAAAAAAGGATTGAAAAAACACCCACAAAACAAAACTAGTTGATGCTGGAATAACAAAAAAAAATTTGTGTCATATTTTTGACATTTTTAAAAATAGAAATAACATTTTTTAATTTTCAAAATTCAAACATTAAAAAAAGCCTAAAATTTAAGAAAAAAAATAAATTTAAAAAATAAAAACATTTTAAAGCTTAAAATTTAAAAATATATAGGAATAAAAAAATAAAAATAAAAACAAAATAAAAATTTTAATTCAAACATTAAAAAACCTAAAATTTAAGGAAAAAATAAAAAAATAAAAATAAATAAAGATTAAAATTTCAAAATATATAGAAATAAAAAATTAAAAAAAAAACAAAATAAAAATATTAAATTAAAAAAAAAACAAGTTAAAAAAAGAAAGAAATTATAAAAAATAAAATATAGAAATTAAATTTAAAAAAGAAAAAGAAAATGTTTATTAAATTAAAAATAAATAAATAAATAAATTTAAAAAAATATATAAAATTTTAATAAATTTAAAACTTAAAAAAATAAAAAAATAAAAAAAAATAAAAAAAAAATAAATAAATAACATTATTGAAATTAAAAGTAAAAAAATGAAAAATTAATTAAAAATAAAAAATGAAAAATAAAATACAATAAAAATATTAAACTTTAAAAAAATATATATTAAAAAAACAAATAGATTTTAAAAAATAAACTAAATTTAAATTATAAAAAATAATATATATATATATATATATATATATATATATATATATATATATATATATATATATATATATGAACTTAAATTAAAAATATATATTAGATTTTATTAAATTAAAAAATAAATGTTAATATTAAAATAACAAATGAAATTAAAAAAAAAAATATTAAATTTTAATGAATAAATGAATAAACAAATAAATTTTGAAATAAAAAATAAATTTTAAATATAAAGTTATAAAAAAAAACATTGTTAAAATAAAAAGTTAAAAAAACTTTAAAAATCTATTAAAATTGAAAAATTGAAAAAATATATTAAATAAAAAATAAAATAAAAAACAATTTAATTTGAAAATATTAAGTTTAATTAAAAAAAAAATCTAATTTTAAATAAACAATTTTAATTGAAATAAAAATAAAATAAAATTGTATGTAATTAAAAAAATAATTAAAAAAATTAAAAAAGAGTATTAAATTCAAACAAATAAAAAAAAAAAATACAAAATTTGCCAAAGTTTAAAAAATTAAATGAAAAAAACAAACATAAAATTTAATAATAGTAAAAAAAATATGAAAAAAAAAAAAAAAATCAATTAAATAAAAAAAATATACAAATTTAATAAAAATTATTCACCAAATTTAGAAAAAAAAAAATTAAAAACAAAAAAAAGAATAAAATTAAAAAAAAAAAAAACCAAAAAAATTAAAACAAATTAAAATTAAAATACAAAAATTATTTTTTTTGAATTTAAAAAAAAAAAAATTTAAATTTTTTGAATTTAAAAAAAAAAAAAATTAAAAAATTAAAAAAAAATAAAAAATAAAAATAAAAATAATTTGATCATGGTGGCGCCGCCAATCGGCCTCCCGCCCAGGTGGCAGTGGAGGCCAGCCGCTGGGCCAGAGGTCGATTCCGGGAATCGCCCTGAGGCCGATTTCGGGAATCTCCTTCTTGCCGCGGGATGGCGATTCCCGGAATCGGCCTCAAAGAAATTCCCGGAATAGGCCGATTCTCGGAATTGGCCTCAGGGCGATTCCCGGAATCGACCTCCCGCCGCGGGAGGGCAATTCCCGGAATCAGCCTCCCACCGCAGGAGGGCGATTCCCGGAATCGGCCTCCCGCTGCAGGAGGGCGATTCTCGGAATCGGCCTCCTGCGACGAGAGGGCGATTCCCAGAATCGTCCTGCCGTCGCGGGAGGGAGATTCCTAGAATCGGCCTCAGGGCGATTCTCGGAATTGGCCTCCCGCCGCAGGAGGCGGCGGGAGGGCGATTCTCGGAATCGGCCTCATGCCCAGGTGGCAGCAGAGGCTGGCCGTTGGGTGGGTGGGGGGCTACATGCCGCCTCCCCGCCTGCCCAGCGGCCGGCCTAGGCCGCCACCTGGGCGGAAGACCGATTGGCGGCGCCACCACGATAAAAAAACTCTTCTTTTTTTTTTAATTTGATTTTTTTAAATTTTTTTTTTTTAATTCAAAAAATTTAAAATTATTTTTTTTTAGTTCAAATTTTTTATTTTAAATTTAATTTGTTTTAATTTTTTTGGTTTTTTTTTTTTTTTTAAATTTAATATTTTAGATTAATTATTTTTTAAAATTTAAAATTTATTTATTAAATTTATTAAATTTTTTTTTTTTTTTTTTTTTAATCTTTTAGTTTATTTAGTTTTTCATTTTTAAAATTTATAAATTGTTTCATTTAAAAAAAAATAGTAAATTTATGGATATTTGTTTTTTAATTATTTGCACGTGGTTTTTTTCATTTTGTTTGTTTTTGAATGATAGTTTTTTTTATTTTAATTCTTTTATTTTAATTTTCTTTTGCAATTTTAAATTTTGTTTTTATTTGTTTTTATTTTTTTTTGTTAATTTTAAAATTTGTATTTTTTTTTCTTATTATTATTATTATTTTAATTTAAATTTTTAAATTTAATTTTTTTTTTTTGTATTTTTTTTTTATCTAAATTTTAATTTTATAAATTTTGTCATTTCTTTTGATATAATTTTCGAACAAATTTTTTTTTTCTTTATTTTTGTTTAAATTTTTTATTTTTACAAGTTAATTTTGTTTTTTTTTTTACATTTTTATTGTTTATATATATATATATATATCTAAGTTTTGTGTTTTATTACCAACATGAAAACCACCACTCTAAAAAAAAAAGGTTGATGCGGCATCAATACGTTTCAAAATTAGCATGAAAATCACCGCTCTAAAAAAAAAAGTTGATGCTGCATCAATACATTTCAAAATTAGCATGAAAATCACTAACATTTTAAAAAAAATATTCATACTTCATAAATAAAAGTATTAGAGTGTCAAAAATGTGGTAAAAAAAAAAAAAGGTGATTCTCCATCACCACTTTTCAAAATTGGGTGCTTTTTATGCTACCAAAAAAAAGTAGGTAACAGTGCGGTTACCTATTTCATCGGTAACAGTGTTCAAAGCATCCTTGAACTTTTGTTGTATCTTTCTAGACCTATTGCAGACTTCATAGCCCAATGGTCTAAACCTCTCCTATTCTATCTGTTTTCCTTGAAAACCTACCTAACCAATCAAAACAAACAAACAAACCCTAACCCTTATAACTATCCTAAAATAAAAACCCTAAAAGCTATCAAGTTACATCCTTTACAAAAAAATGGAGAGAGCCCTCTCTGAGTCCAGGAAGGCTAGGTCCTAGGATTCCGAAGAATGGTTTGATGTTACCCTTATACATTTGTCTTTTCCAATCTAAAAAATTATGGGGACCTAACATAATGGCGATCACGATGGGACTTTCTGAGTAAGAAACAAGCTTATACATCCTTAAATAATTCAGAAACCCTTGTCGAATAGTATCCAGTGATTCATCGCCACCTCATTGCCAAACATAATGGTGATCACGGTGGGACTTTCTGAGTCAGTGACAATCTAAGTACTCCTTAGGACCTCAGAAAACTACAAAAATCCTTAGATTGGCTTTCAGTTTTTTATGATGGACAACAAGTACATACTTAAACAGTAAACATCATCCACCTGGCGACTCCACTGGTCTTCAATAACCTTGTTGACCCCACTAGTTCTCATAAACTCTCCTAGGAATGCTTTAATCATGCTAATGGTGGACAGCAAAGTTGAAACCTTCCACCTGGTGACTCCACAACTCTCAATAGACCTAAAGACTCCACTAGTAGATAAATCTAGACTAGTTGAAAAGATGCAGTAACCCTTTCTGATTTACAAGCATGGATCCAAAGATAAAAAGGAGATATGCTCCAGTGAACAGAGATCACATCCCTGGTTTTCCACACAAAATTCCTCAGATAGATTGGTTTTCAAACCTGCCTATGTTTAAAGATGAAAAATTTGATGACCCCTTGTTACATCTCATCAAATTTCATATACATGTATGGAGGTTAAAGGTTGATTGGCATGAAGACTGCCTCATGAAAATGTTCATGGGGACATTAGAAGGAAAGGCAAGAGAATGGTATGAAGGCTTAGACCCTAGCACCCTGTTTTCTTTGAAGAACTTCCACAAGGTATTTTATGAGTATTATAGAGAAAACTATCCATATTTATCATTAGCTAAAAATTGATGTGATCAATCTGATGATCTCATACAATACCTTCTAAACATTGATGAAGATTTGGGAAATTGGCATCCTGAAAGCCTATTAGAAGCAGTTCATGAATTCCATACTCAAGATAACTATCATGACAGTCAAGAAGAATTGGTTTAGGATGAAACCAGTTAGGAAATAATGGAATAAAAACCATAGGATCTGTTAGGGTCCCGTGATTTGGCAGATTGGCAGACCAAATGAAAGGGTAACATGGAACCAAGCTTTGGAGTCCAATCACCTAGCCTCCCTAGACTCAGAGAGGGATCTCTCTATTGGGTGCAAAGGATGTGTTATTTTTGCTCTAGGGTTCTGATTTTAGGCTAGTTATTAGGTGTAGGGTTTGTTGATTATTTTGGTTGGGTAAGATGGTCAAATGGAATAGGTGGAGTGAGAGGTTGTCAAATCCATTGGGTTATGGAGTCAAATGAAGTCAAGAGTGTCTAAATGATGAAATAGAGTGTGTTGCAGGGCCGATTTAGCAAGGTTAATGGATCCTTAAGGTGATGTATGAGGTGTAGTGAACATTAAGTTTGGGAAAGACTAAGAGGTCTTAAACATATATAGTTTAAAAGTTATAATTCATGAGGTAGGGCTAACCGTTAAGCTCAATAAACAATACTCTAAACTAATAAACATCCAAGAGAAACGTTCTAGTGAAACATAGAAAGCATAAGAGCTTCTAAGTTTATAAATTCACCATCAGATTTTGGGAAAACACATAAGACAATACAAATAACTCAATTTCTAGAGAGGGAACTCCTAAACAACATATATCAAGTTATTGGGAACTCTGAAACAAGTTTGTAAGCATGGACAAAGGGCAAGATCGAACGAGACCTCTTTGACTTAACCTAACAAACAATATTTCACAGAAAGGCTTCAAGATAGGGTTTTGAAAACTTCAAATAAGCAGGGCATACCATGAATCATACTTGTAAGCTAGCATACTAACCATACATGAAACAAAAACAAGTTTCTAGTGGACCTAAGAAGCAATCAAGAATTCCTTAAGATGGCCAAAATAGAAAACATCAAATCTGTAACAAACAGGAGGACTGAGGTGCCTCAAAGAACATGTCTCAACCTATACTTTTCTGTTTTACAGCAGCCAAGAAACATGAAACATAATGATAACAAAGGAAACAATAAAAAAATTAGGAAGACATCACCATTCACCAAGCTATGGAATCCTACAAACAAGCTTCTCCATCATCAAGCCAAACAAGCCATTCATCCACTTCACAAAACCAATTTCTTCCCCAAGCTCATGAAACCATGTATATTGCTCTTCAAGCTCATAAAATTCCAACAAAATACATAGGGGCCTCATTCTCTATTTATGGATCAAATGAGGACTAAAACCCTAAATGTGGTAGGAAAATGTCAAATATAGTCATAAATATCATTTATGGCCAAGAGACCATGCAAGGACCAAGGCACATAATATCCCAAGAAATAAATGATAAAATAACTATTTGCACCTAATTCTACCTTAATTTGCCTCAAAACACTCAAAAATATCTATTTGCAATAAATGAGTGTGTTCTATTGACTTTTGGTCCAAAACATACTAGGCAGCCTCTGTGCGTAGCGCCACTTCAGTAGAAAATAGGGTCTCATGCAATTGAGTTTTGGACCCCTTCCTGACACCGGATTTCACTCCATGATGGCTCATTGGAAAGCCTGTTGAGTCTAATTTCTATAAATTCTTTATTTGTTCTGATTGGATTCCATTTACCTATTCAAAAATCAAGTCTCCCAACACTGCTCTGTGCGCAACGCCTGGTCTGAAAATGAGGTAGAAAGTTCAAATTTTTAATGTTTTTTGACCTTTTGAGGGGGTAAAAATGATCCAAATGATCTAAAAATTGGTGAGAAGACTGCTGGTGATGTGATAAAAACAAAAATTCAAACTTTGAGAACTAAGGATGCACCAATTTTGTGTGTAGCTCCTAGGGTGTTGCGCACAGAGGGGTCAAAATTTAGAAAAAAACAAAAAAAATGTTCAATTTGCCTCAAAATTTGTGGAGAGGTCCCTTAAGAGGTCTTGGACACCTGTTGAGAAGAATCAGCCAAAATTTCAATGCTTTCATGCACTTTTTCCCTTTTTAGGTTTTCTAGCTCTATGAGGGTCTCCTTCAGTTTGGCACAAGCAAGCATGTTTTTCCTTTCATAATGCTTGGTCATTTTATTTTGTAGGGCAAGGTCCCTTTTCACCTTCTTGAAATGCTTATGCTCCTCCTTGTAATATTGAATGAAACCTTTTGCCATGTCAAAGTCTCTTTCCCACTCACTAAGCTGTGCATATTTCTCTAAGAGAAGTAATCTAGTGGTCATCTCCTTGACCTCATTATCACTGTCTAGATCAATGAAATGAGGCGCTTGAGAAGTCTTCTTGATCCTTTTGCTTCTCCTTACCTTTACCTATTTCTCACCTTTGTCCATATTTTCCTTGCATTTTTCTTTGTTCTTGATATCTGGAGGAGAGATGGCCCTTTGCCTTTCTGAGGCAGCAAACACATCTCTTTTGCCTCTTTGGTAGGTGCATGTGAGAGGAGTGATGAGGGTGCCTTGATATTTGGTGAAGTCACAAGCCTTTTCATATTTGTCGTGGATTTCATGGGTCACTTCATGCTCCATTGGGTTACTAATTTCTTGATATTTAGCCTCATCATCATCATTGTTTTCCTCCCTATTTTCTTCACTATCATCTTGGCTCTCAAACTGATCACTACCCTCCTCACTTGCCTCATTTTGGCTCTATCCTTCACTAAGGTCCTCTTCTCTGTCACTTTCTGCACTGCCATATTGATTTTCTTGGTCATTTAGAGAATGATTTGTTTCATGACAATCATGACATCTATCATGACTGTCATGACTATTCCTTGCTCATCACTAACTATCTCATTTGTGCCACTATCTTAGTCACTGTCTGCCTCTTCAAACTCTGTTTCAGCCTCATAATCTGCCTACTCCTGATCTTCAATTTCTTCATCCTCTCCCTTTGTTTCTTTGTTTTCATTGTCTTCATTTTCATTGTCCTCATTCATTTCAACACCTTTTTCACTATCATTAGGCTCACTGTTATGCTCAAAAACGTCTTCTTCTTGGTTGTCTTGTGCACTCTCTTGCTGACTATCATCTTCATTGTTTTCTTCATAATTAGGCTCTGTCTCTTCCCCATTATCTTTATCATTTTCATCACTTTCACATTCTTGATTAAGCTCTGTACTTGCCTCATTGTTTTTATCATTTTCATCACTTTCATCTCTCTCCTCATTGCTGTTGTCATCATATTTTTCTTCACCTAACTCCGATTCTGCCTTATTGTCTTTGTCACTTTCATCACTTTCATCTCTCTCTTCATTTTTGTTGTCATCATCTTTTTCTTCACCTAACTATGATTCTGCCTTACTGTCCATTTCCTCTCCACTATCATCTATTTGTTCATTAGTGCTACTTCCATTGTTATCACCTTCATTTGATGCATCAGGAGGAGAAACAAGAGGTAAGTTTCCTTGTGGAGAAGGCATGGGTCGAGATGATGGAGGAGTGGAGGTAGGTGGGTGTGAAGTGGAAGGAAAATTTTGCTGAATGAAGGCTTGGGGATTTGAAAATAATTCATGTGAGATAAAACTTCCCAAGGGATTCCTTTTTCCTCCAGCTGGTGTAAAAAAATCATCTTAACCAAGGAGTGGTGAAAAAGGATCTGGATTTGGTGATCATAACTCCTCTTCTTGACCACTGAAGCCATTTTGTCAATGCTCTAGTAAATATAGTATGGTAGGTTTAGAATTTTAACCCTGGTGAATTGCATTAGAAGCCTTATGTGATAATAATAAACCCTGGAGTACCTCCCCTAATAGGTGAAGTACTTGATAATATGCCTCATCAGTAGGGCATACCTCTCTAGCAGGTGGGAGAAGGGGAAAAAAGCCTTGCAGCCTTGTTGACAGCTAGGTTTGAGGTAGGGCTCACAGTAGCTCAAATCCAATTTCTTCTGTTTAAACCATCTCTCACCAATACATGGTATTCCTATGGCTTTAGCAATGGATTCAGATGAGATTTCAAAATTCACTCCTGGTAGGTTGACTTGATGGTTTTGTAAGCTGAGGATGAACAACCTAGTCAAGTCCGAGTGGCTTTGAACTTGTTTAACCTTCTCACAAAACTGATAACATCCAACATCTTGAAAACATTCAAGGATCATGGGAGAAGAAGTGATTTGAATGGTGTCTAAGGGCTCAAACATATTAACCCTTCCTCCCTTGTGCTTTGGCTTGATAGGCCTTTGGTTTTCATCACTACTGGTACAGATTTCCTCCTCAGACATGGTGACTAGCCTAGAAAAAAATTCTTTAGCTTGTTTGAGAGCCTTTACGTTTAGAGAGGGTAATGAGTGAGATGAGGGTAAATTTTAGCAAAAGAGGGAAAATTAAAGCATTGAAGGAGTGTTTTCAGTTTTTTAGAAGCAAGTCTAATGTCACTAAGTGTCATTACACTTATAACAACCTTTCTCTTGGTAATTCCTTGCTCTAGAGTGTCAAAGTTTGATTTCAATGCAGCTTAGGGTTTGGTCATATTAGGCCTTTAAATACCTTCTTGATTTATGAAAAAACTACTTGGAAGGTAAGGAAGGAAGCCACCAACCTTGTCTAACCCTTTTTAGGAGCTTGGAGGCAAAAATTTCACTTTTGGGCACCTTTGGGAAAATTTGACAAAAAATTTGTAGGAGTGTAATGCCACCCAACTGCACGTTCAGGTTGGGTCGGGCTGGCAGGTCTGTGCGCAACATTTGAGGTCTTCTGCAGGTGATTCGGGCTGGTAAATGGGAGTGTCGGGCCTGTCAGAGCACAACGCCATGTGAATGTGTGGGCAGTCAGGCCGTTCTGGGCCTGTGTGTAGCGCCCGGTAATATCCCAAAATAGGGAAATTATACACTATTGGGAATATCTTAAGATATTCCAAATGTGGATATCCAGCAATACATAATCATAAACTGGAAATAGCAGTGAATAAACTGTTAGGTATCCATAGTTTGCAAGATTGGCAAGTACAAATGTTGCAGAGCCTACATCAAAACCACTTTGGAATCTAAGGATCTAGCCATCCTAGATTCAGAGAGGGATCTCTCTATATATGTGTTTTCAAAGATATGATCTTTAAGGCTTATGATATGCTATTAGGCTAGTTATGAAGAACAAGGTTGTTTGTTTTTTTTGGTTGGAATGAATATCATTAGAATGAAGGAAGTATTTTGAAGGGTAAAGTTGTGAGTAGGTTGAAAAATGGTTTAGTTGATAGGATAAGAAAGAAACAATGTCAATATAGTGGGCTATGGAGTCATAATAGGATTTAATTGGGCAACAAGGTTCAATAGTGGTCCATGGGGCAAGTCATCTATGTCAAAGGATCTCTTTAAGTTGATATATGGAATGAAACATTAAGAAGTGGTGAAAGAAGCAAACATATAAGAAAACAAAGAGCAAATTAAGATAAAGTAAGGACTTTTAACCTAGCCTACTTTCAACATACTCAAAGGAAAGACACAAAGCAATCTAAGATCAGGTAAGTACTTTTAAACTAGCCTGCTTTTGATATACTTTCAAGAGAAAACATTGAAAACAAAGACTAGCTTAAGATCAAGTAAAGACTTTTAACTTAGCCTGCTTTCAGCATATTCTCAAAGGAAAACATTCATGATGAACAAAAAAGTACTCTAAGATCAGGTAAGTAATTTTAAACTAGCCTGCTTTTAACATACTCTTAAGGGAACTTTTCAAAGCAACTGTTGGAAAAGAAACTAGAGGACAGGGCTAACCATAGACTTCTCTATCTCACTCTTTAATTAGAAGACTTTTCAAGAACATTCAAAGACAATATATCAAGTTGTACTCAGGAAACATGGTCTTACCAACACTTCACTGGTTATACTCTATTGAATTACCTTCGGAACACATTTGGAAGAAAACATAAAGGATAAATATTTATCAGTGAGATTTAGGGTACTTTAGAAGTAAATCCTAATCTATATTTTTTGTTCTTTATTAGAGAAAAGTGGAAAGAATGAAAACATAAAGAAAATAACAATTACAGTGAGAAACACATCACCATTGACATAAACTAGGATCCCATAAATCAGCTTGTAATTTATGTTCAAACCAGTTACAATCTTCAAGTCCAGTGAGTCTTTACAGCTTCAGACTTCTCATCTCAGCCTATCTTACTTCTATTACAAAACAGAGCTTCAGCAGCCTCAATATCTATTTACACTTGATGAGTATCCAAATACGAACCTCTATACTGTCTTCTATAGAAGTATTTATAGAAGAATGAGGAGGTGGAGTGAAATAAGGGTTCATTTATTCAATTAATGCAGAGTAATTTATTCTTGGCCTTTGAAGAGCCAAATGGAGAAGTTATCTGATGTTTTTAACTCTGCCAATTGATTATTACATTAAATTTCATCAACTTCAGTCATTTTTGTTGACTTTGGGGCCCTTGGTAGGCTGGCAATAAATTCTAATCTGCCTTTATAAATATCTATGACTGTGCAATTAATTTGTAGTCTTTTGAGGGAAATAAAACTATAGGTGGCATTCTGAGGATTCATAGCCTCAATGATGTGGCATTTGGAGGCCTTATTCGTTGATTTATCTGTCTTGGTGGCTTTAAACATTGTTTTAGGCCATAATTCTTGCTTTAAGGCCTTTAAAATTACTTTCGGAGTCTTCAAAAATTATATGCTGACTCTGTTTACTGATTTGGCTTTGTCATCTGCCCTTTAAATGTGCTTTAACACTAAAACAATAGGATTAAGCTTTTAATATTTCAAACTTGTGCATTAAACCTTTCAACTTTGATTATTTGATGGATTTCCCTTTAATCCATTATTTTAACCTTTAATTTATTATTTAAACCTTCAAATCTCTGGCTTATGTCTTTAATCGTTGACCTTCAAGCTTTACCCTCACCGTTCTTCTTCTTTGCTGTGTGCAGGTGGTTTATAGTGCGGTGGAGGGTTTACGGGTATGACCATCGATTACATAGCACTGACCAAACCATGAAATAAACCCCAGAAACCTCTATTCTGCATGATCGAAGTTTCAGGGATCATGATCTCAGGCCCGATCTCCTTATGAACCATAGGGGGATTTCGGCCTCAAAATTGATGTCAAGAACCTGTAAAAACCACAAAATGTTACATAAAGTCCTGCGGGTTGTAAAACTGCTTGCAGAGGCTGATAGAGAGTGGAAGGAGCAATGCGGAGGGGGAAATTGTGCATGCGAAGGAGTTTATTTTGAGGAAAACTAGCACAAATTTGGTTTAAAATGGTATTTGGCGCGAATTCGGCAAAGTTGTTTTCGGAAAACCACTGGTCGTTTTCGCACGACCCTCAGGCGGTAAATGGTTTTTCCCGGAGGGAATTTGATCCAACGAAAATGTGCCACGTGGATTTTTCAATATCACCTATTTCGTGCGATTTTGGAACATTAAATTTCGGATGCAAAAATCGCGCGATATTGATCGTAAACTGTTGGATCTAGGAGGGAAGATCCAACGGCTACGGGGGAGCACGATGGGGAGAAGAGCTCGGTGGGTTGTTTTAAGTGGAGGCCAGGTGTCAGCATAGGATTGGATGAGTGGCTCATGTAGTGGATGGTAGGCCCGAAGGGAAGTTGGGTGACGGGATGGGCAAGGGCTGTCGGATTTTGATAAATCGACGACGAAGATCGCGTGATGGAGTGATAAGGTGAGGGGAAGGAGAAGGAAGGGGAAGGAAATAAAGGATGGCGGGGTGAAATACCATTGTTATATCTCCTGGATTGACGGTGGAGATCAGTCATTGGGAGGGTAAGTAAAGACAAAAGGGAAGGGGTTGGGGATTAGGTAGGAGTGCGGTCCTGTGGGAGAACAAGGAACTGGGGCTACAGGAAAAGCGCTAGGGGGTTAATGACTTAGCTCAAAGTCACAGGAACTTATTTATGTGGTGGGGAAAGATCCGAGGGACCACGGGAAGAGGGGCCTATTGCATTGGGGGAAGAATTTTGCAAAAATAAATGTGGGCTTATTAAGTGCTTAGTTATAGCGCTTGGTCTTGTTGACAGAAGGGCAGAAAAAAATTAAGCCCTCAAGGCCCTAAAGACTTAAAAGGGGTGGAAAAGTGTTTTTAGAAGGGTTTTATGCCTTTTTGTAGTCCTGATAGGTATAAGGCAGGGTTATTAAACCATAACAAAGGGTTTTATGGCCATAAGAGGGGATTTTTATGAAGTGAAAAGCAATTTTGAAGGCTTTTAGGATAATGAAGAGGAAAAGGGGAATTTTATGAAAATATGGAGGGAATAAAAAGATAAAAATGGGTTTTTAGGAGTAGTTTTCTTTGGGAACGACAGAATTTTGAAGGGAACATCATGTTAGGGAACAACACTTTAGGGAACGACACTTTAGGGAACAACACTTTAGGGAACAACAGACTTGAAGAATGAGTAATTTTTCTATGAAAATGATCTATTGAAGACTCAAGGCCTATTTTAGCCATCATTTGCTTATGAAAAAATTTACTGATGGCTAACAGTGGCTCCACTTGGGGATGGAAACTCCCTGGAGGTATCAAGAACTTCAAAATTTGATCTCTTGGATGTAGACCTATGCCTTTATCCATTGAGGACTTTTCTTCTCTGATCATGTTTCTTTAGAAAATATGATCAGTATTTCATGTTAGCAAACAAATTTCTCCCAAACTTTCTACCTACACAACCTACTTTTCCTAACATTTTTTCTTCACAAGGTGCATTTGGACTTGCAAACCTTAAACATCAACATTTTATTCTCTTAAAAATAGGAAAAACTAATCTAAATCTACCCTTATTTCTTCCATGAGTTCAGATTAGGCTGTTGAAATCATAAATTCTCTACCTAAGCTATTATCTGCCAGGATTAGATTGTCTGACAGATTTAAAGACAACCAAACCAGGGTTAATCAGTCTGATTTGCTATGGGACTATGGCATAAAAACAAGTTGCACATAGCTTTTATTTGCAGAAATTTAAAACAAAACTATGAAGGCTTAGGATCTGAAAAATAAGCAACATCCTTCATCCTTTCTTTAAGCTCTGGTTTTGGTCTTTTTAGAGCTATCTTTTTCTTTTATTGATTCATATTTTGAGCATATTAGAACCAATTCTTCATCAAACTTATAGGTTCAGATTTTGATCTTTTTTGAACCTCTATTTTTCTATCCTATTTTATTAAACTGATAAGCCAAGTTTGAACAGTTTGGAAAATATTTCTTCTCTAACCTATCAGCAGAAAATTGAAATCTATTTTAGTCATGGTTAGGCTGTATGACTAAAATAGCAGTGCTGTTTTTGGTAGTGGCATTTAATCTTGCACACTTTCATAATTTCTCTTTTTTGGTGTGGGGTTGTAACTTTCTTGTTTTATTTCTGCCCTCTTTTTTCTTTTCTATTGTTTTTGTCTTTTTCTCTTTTTTCAATTTCAAAAAGCAGTGATATATACAATGAACATAAATCTCTGAAACTAAAATAAATCAGCTAATATAAATAATGTTTGAGAACCCTGCCATTGACAAGACCTCCAAAGTATTCAACTCCATCCAATTCTTGTAGCAAAAATGCATTTTTTCCAATGGCAGATTGGATAAGATAAGGGCCTTGCCATAGGTTATCAAATTTTCCATGTTTGCCCTTATCTTCTCTTCTTGAATCCCATTTTAAAACTTTATCACCGATCTTGAAATCACTTGCCTTGGTTCTTTTTTCAAACAGCTTCTTGAATTTTTCTTGTAGTTGTTGTGCTCTAATGTACACTTCCTCTCTGGTTTGTTGTAAATCTATAGTCTGGTTTATTCTTCTTGTTACATCATCATCTTCAGACTGTACTTCATGGATCAGCTTCATGACTGGCACTCCCAAGCTGGTTGGAAATATTGCATCAGTTTCATAAACTAGCTAGTATGGAGACATCCCAATTGACTTCTTAACTGTCAATCTGTCTGCCCACAAGGCATGTACTAGCTTATTGTGCCATGGTTTCTTGTTATCTTCCAGCAACTTTTTGATTATGTTCACCAAAATTTTATTTTAGGACTCTTCCAACCCATTACCTTGAGGGTAATGAGCTGTGGAATGACCTAATATAATCTGATATTTATGACATAATTCCACCATCTTCTTAGATCCAAATGCAAAAACGTTATCAGTTATGATCTTTCTAGGATAGCCAAATCTGGACAATATATTGTTTTCAAGGAATGAAATGATAACAGAGTTTGTGGAATTTCTAGAGGGGATGGCTTCTATCCACTTGGTAAACTATTCTGTTGCTGTGAGGATCCATCTATGTTGGGCAGATGAGAGGGATGGATTTCCCCAATGAAGTCTAGACCCCACTACTGAAAAGGATCTTCAACAGTGATTGGTTGCAGAGGTAAGGGAAGTAGCTTTCTTTTTCCTTCAAATATTTGGCATTTGTGACAGGCAATAATCATTTTATGGACATCTTAAAACTGGGTGGGCTAGTAATAGCGAGCTCTAAGGATTTTGTTGGTAATTGAATTCTAGTAGAGGTTGCCTCCACATTCTCCTTCATGAAACTCATGCTTGATTTTATCAGCATCATTCTCAGGCAAACATTTAAGCAATAATCCACTAGCATTTTTCCAATATAAACATTTATTCAAAATGCAGTAATTTACCACTTTCAATTTTAAGAATCTTGCCTTTGTTTTAGACAAACCAAGAGGAACATTAAGATTGAGAAAAACATACAAAATGTCAGCATACCAAGATGAATTCAAAAAATGATATTCAATAATTGGAGCTGAAAACTCCTCATGCTCATCTAATGCATTAAACATGCTTATATCAAGAGCTTGAAATTTGGATTTAGCCATAAGTTTTGCTAGACCTTGACCTTTTATGAGCTTAGTGGGCTTGATTTCTAAGTCATATTCTAAAATTACAGCAATCCACTTTCCTCTTTTTCCATCTGGATCTTGGGTCAATATGTCTTTTACAACTAAATAAGGCACAAATGCTATTATGTGGGAATGTAAAATGTAAAATCTGAAGTCTTTTAAGGCTTTGACCAAGGCAAATTCTCATTTTTCCATTATGTTGTACTTCAAAGGTGCATCTCTCAATGCCTTGCTAAAAAATGCAATGGGCTGCTCTTTTCCATTCAAGTTCTTCTGTAACAGGACAACAGCTATAGTGTGATCTAGTGCAAATGAAAAAATGAAGAAATCTTTTGTAAAATCAAGACTAATGAGAACTAGTGTTTTGGTAAGTGCTTGTTTTACCAGTTCAAATGATTTCTTTTCTTCTAAGGTCCATTTAAATCCTTCTCTTTTAAGCATGTTTGTAATGTTTCTAAGGAGTTCAGCTAGATTGGGTATGAAGCTTCTCAAGAAATTAATATTTCCAATGAAAGATTGAAGTTCCTTGATTTTTCTGGGATGGCTGATTTGAAAAATACCATCAATCCTCTTTGGGTCTATCCTTATTCCTTCTTCTGATATGATATGCCCAAGAATTTTTCCTTCTTGGAGACCAAATAGTATTTTCTTTGGATTTAAAGATAACCCAAATTTTCTGCATTTCTCAAAGAATTTTCTCGAGTGTATTAGGTGTTCTTCATCTGTTCTTGAATACACAGTGATATTATCTAAGTAAAACACTATGAAGTAACCTATTTCTTCTGAGAATGCTACATCCATGGCTCTCTGGAATGTGGCACCAACATTAATTAAACCAAAGGGCATTTTTAAATTCATGAAAGTACCCCAAGGTGTAGTAAAGGCTATTTTGAGTTGATCATCAGGGTGTACTAATATTTGATTGTAACCTGAGAAGCCATATAGCAAAGAAATTCTTCTAGAACCAACTACCCTCTGTAATATATGATCCATTTTGGGTAAGGGATAATTTTCCTTTAATGAGGCTTTGTTTAAGTTTCTAAAATCAATGCAAAGCCTTATTTCTCATGTTTTCTTCCTAACAGATACAAGATTAGACACCCACTCTGAGTATCTAACAGGGACCATAATTCCAGCATCATACATTTTTCTAATTTCTTTCTCTACTAGAGGCAATTGAACAGGGTTGATTCTACGCAAATTTTGTTTAAAAGGTTTTTGGTTTTCTTTGAGAGGTATCTTATGCTGAATTATTTCTGTATCATATGATTTCAGAACTTCATAACTCCATGAAAACACATCAGAAAATTCTTTAAATATCTCAATATATTTCAGTTTTATATGAACTAGCAATTTTTTAGATAGTTGGATCATTTTGGGATTTTCCTCACGGCCTATGTTGCATTCTTCCACTTTAGTTTCTATAGGTTCCAGTTTTGGATTTTTAGCAGCATCATTCAAGTCAAACAATTCCTCTAATGGGACCAATCCTCTTGGAAAGCTTTGGTCTTTAGATTGCAGTACTTATAAGTGTTGGAAATGTTGTCATTGATGGCAAAGGAAATGACTAAGGAGGAGCAATTGAAACAGCAACAAGGCAAAGAGAGCATGAGACATGAAGCAGAGGCAGTTTTAGAAGGGTCAATTGATTGGAGATTTGGAGAGGCAGTAGAGGAGCTTCAGGAGAAAGGAGCAGCATCAGTCAAGGAGCAGAGGTATTTGATTTGAGAAACTGGTTATGAGTGTGGGAACATATTATAGAAGGAACATTCGAGGTTCTGTGGAAAAAATGAAACATGTATTGACAGCTGAAATTGTCTATGAAAGTATGAAAAGAGTGTTGAAAAGTTACCTCTTATGCACAAACCATACCAATAGAGGTCATTAAAGGAGTTATGTAAAATGATTTGTAATTTGTAAGGAGTTTGAATAGCATCTATACTGGAGGGTAGTGGCCTTTGTATTGAATATCTAGCCAACCATGAAATTGTAAGTGATTAATTTTGAGATGGATCACCTGTATATATATATATATATATATATATATATCTGTTTATGGAGAATTGTTTATAAGTTCCATGTGTGACTTCATGTCTTCTTGGTCGAATTACATGGGAATAGTTGAATTCTAAGAGTTAGTATGGATTCTGCGTTCTTGGTTGAATTAGTAATTTTGTTCAAGGTCTATATTTCTATGTTTAATAGCAAGTGCTCGTAGCCTGTGTAGAGGAGGACTGTAAAATATCCCTCTCGCCCTTGAGAAACTGTGTGTGAAGGGTCGTGGAAATGCCTTGCATACAAGAAGGAATTCAGTGTTGTTGAGTAATTGTAACAAAGATGAATGCCAGTGGTCGAACCAGAAGCAATTGAATATGTTGGAATTAATATCACAATGACTCGACCTTGGAGTGAGAAAGAAAGGTCTGCGTGAGGGCTGTTAAATCTTGTGTGGAAGTGTATTCCCAGAACCCTTGAGCTTGCGCTTCCCGTAAACAGATTGAAACACATTTATTTTGTAAGAAGGTGAAGTCGGTGGTTGGAGAATCATGGTGGAGCCACAGAGTCACTTTAACTCTGTCGAAATGTTGGGAGATGCTGCAGATTAATGGAGTTGTACTAGACGAAACCGGATCACTAAAAGACACGAACAAAATCCTGAACAAAGCATTAAACTTAGCAATGGAACTGTAATGAAAAACAAAACATTGAAGTGGAGTTTAATTATAATAATACATTGAAGAGTGAGCGGAACCTTGAAGGCAGATGGAACCTTGAGCAAAGGAGAGGAACCATGAAGAGTGAACAGTAAAAGCAGGTTTCTAGTTTTTATCGCACCGCTTTCGACGAGCAAGTGGTATTCATGAAATTGCAGCGATTCCATAGAGGATATGACACGTGTCCCTGAGCGAATATGGAAAACCGCTCTCATTGCGAGCCATCGCGCATTAATCTTTGGCTGAGGACCCCGTGTGATATTGATACAAGCCGTTGATCTGGAGGAAGGTTTATTGAACGGTGATCGCGTTCAGAAGTGGCACGGAGTTTAACCAAAGGTACGGGCATATGTATTCCATTGAATTTCTGCCAATCATATATGTGGGCCCGGAGCCAAAGGTATGTTATAAGCGGTTTAATTTAATTAAAACTCGAGATATATATTTGAAATTCCCAAGGTCCGAAACATATATATGTGCTGATATATATATATATATATATATATATATATATATATATATAGATATAATATCAAATCTTATATAATGCATCCATATGTGGGTTTATATGTTCAAAGGGCGTTGGCATTTAAATGAATTAAAGGTGTGAAGTCTATCAAATATAAGAAGAAGAGTTGAGAATATATAAAGCTGTGGGACCCAGAGCTTTTGAAGGTCAGCATTGGTTGTTCAGTAATTAAAATCCAAGTTTTTATTAAAAAGGTTTAATAATATTGCTGAGAGTTATTAAAAGAGTTATGCAACTGCAATGAATGGGAAAATGAATATAGTGAACCGAAAAAAGGAGGGCGACATTATTAAAGCACTGCATTATAAAAGGACCATGGATATGATACGTGTTGGTTGAAACTGCACAATAGTTATATTAAAAGGACATTTATATATATGCAATGGTTACATAACTACAATGGAGAGGAGAGCGTGCAAAACAGTTTCTTAATAGTAGCAAAAAAGGACAAAACTAGAAAATCCAAAGACCAGAAAATGGGCTAAGTGAAATTGTTTTTATGTAACCGAAAAGGTGAAATGTAAATGTTTTTAATTGATTTATATTGTTGTGATGCATTGGCAAGTCTCCAAAAGAGAACAAATATCCCACTGTAATGCAAATTGGTACCTACAGTTATATTTTCTGAATGAGCAGATAAAAGAGATGAGAAGGCAGAAGGCAAATAGACATGGCTGTCCATTTCAAATTCCCAGTAGAATACAAACAGCCATGAAGCTATTTTGTATAAAACAGGGTAATATCCAAGGGGAGAGTGTGATGAAGATAGAGTGAGAGAAGAAGAGAGTGTGCATCAAAATTGTAGAGAGTTGAAGAAAATAATAACGCTGCAAGAGGTTAGAGAGTGAGTGAAGAGAATGTAGAAATGAAGCAGTGAGGTAGAGAAGAAAGAGGAGCTAAGCAGAGAAGAAATAGGATCTGAGTAGAGAAGAAGGAGAAGATGATAGAGAATCTGAGAAGATGCAGAGATGATATAGGGAAGATATGAGAATTGATGAACAACAGAGCAGATGGAACAGAACAGAGCTGATATCCAAGGTAAATCAGCAAGTGTTTTCTTTCGAAAGAGTAAGGAAGTTGGAGCTTCCCTATCAAGTTGTAGCTTGATAGATGTCATTTGGAGCTGACTGAGGTAGGAGCCTCCTGTAGGTTGGTGCCTGCAGAAAATTGATGGGAGTTGGAGCTTCCTTGCAAGTTGTAGCTTGCAGAATTGAGGTAGGAGCCTCCTGTAGGTTGGTACCTACATAAAATCAGTGGTGAGAGGGATTTGGAGCTTTCCTTTGCATCACAACAATAATAAGATGTGGTTTTCCCCCTTTATGGGTTTCCACTTATATCTGGTGTCTCTTTGTATGATGTGTATGTGTTGATATGATTTATCTCATCTTCTTAATACTTTTTTTTCTCATATTATGTCTGTTGTTACATTATATTAATACTTGCTGCTTACATTATAAGATTTCTCACATATTAAGTTGAACATGAAATGAAGGTGTGTAAATAAGTTTTAATGAAAATTTTTAAAAGTCCATGAATGTGTTAAACTGATACACCCCCCCCCCCCCCCCTTCTCAGTTTAACTAAGGGTTCAACAATAAGTCTTTATCTTCTAAATCTGTGCTAATTTCTGTTATCCGTTTGGGTTCATTTGTTAACAGATTTATTTCAGCAATCTCTGGAGACTTTTCTTCTTTAAAAAGTGGGTCTTCTTCAATAGGAAAGTCTTGTTCATACTCTGAATCTGAGTTTGATGTTTCAAATTCATTTTTGGACTGTAGGAAGTCTTCTATTTGTTTATCTCTATTAAAAACCATGTTAAGCACACACATGGTGTATGAGAAAGATGAACACACACACACAAGAGACTCAACACAATGAAGGATAAGCGTGAGGCTTTCTTATTTTCCATTATACAAAGAACTACATTTATAGTACAATGGTGTGACTCTTGGTTTCATATTCCAAGGTCACTTGGACTCCATTGTGACTTTTCGTATTCCACACCTACCCATGTAGGATTAGGTGTTCCAACATCCCCCCTTAATCCAAAGGGGTATGTGTGAGTCCAAGAAAAGAGTTGAAATACAAATCTGCAAAGTATACATGGCAACACTTGGGCTGAATCAACTCTCTGAAATGTTGGAAAAAAGAGGTGGTTTAAGGATGACCACCAACACTGGAACGCAAAACTTGTTGCAGTTCCTGGAACTCTTCCAAAACTAGCAAGAAGTTGAAGGCTTCTGCTAAAGGAATTTTCCCTCATATAAAAAGGGAGACCTTCAACCTAAAAGAAGGGAGGTCTGCTACCTGTGATTGTTTTAGGATTACCAACAACTCTGGAATGCTTGAAGCATTTCCTGGAACTCAACCAATGCTGGCAAGAATCTGAAGGCTTCTGCTAGAGGAAGTGTTCTTCATATATGAAAGGGAGACCTTCGACCTAAAAGGGAGGTCTACTACCTGTGATGGTTTTAGGTTATCCACCAACCAAAGATGATGGTTTAAGGTTTTCCACCAACCGGAGGCATGCTCATGGGCATCCATGTCTCTGGCTACATCTCTGAATCCGGAATGACAAATTGTGGCTCAGGCTCAATTGAACTGCTGGCTACAACTCTGAACATGGAATGAGAGATTGTGGCTCAGGCTCGCTTGATCTGTCGTCGAAGCTTGTACATGACCACCATTTCCCCCCCTATCAGGGACAAGGTGAGATGATGGCGAAAACTCAACTGCAAGTTTTTTCAATATCCGTGAACAAGTTCTAACATGTGTCGTAAACATCTTCTTGGCTGCGGATGCCCATTGCCAAGAAGAGATCCATCCAAGATGAATCTTGGTTCTTGCAGGAGGCTTGTATCTGAAGCATCCGTCTGAAGAATGTGTGTGCCGACCACAGTGCTTGCATGGGTGAAGATCAAAACAGTGATCTTTCATATGCCCATCTCAATCACAGTGTTGGTATTTCACAATCTGTTGTGGAAGAGGAGCATGATCTGGAACAACTGCAGATGAACTGTCATACAGGAATCCGACACTCTGAAATACGATGGGCTTGGTGTAGTCCGGAATATGAAAGGACACATCCTTGTCATATCCAAGGCAAGTCCTGTTCTTGTTGTGGACAAGCTCTTCCCAAGGTCTGATGATGGGCTTGAGAAGTGCAGGTTGAATTGTTGCATCTGCATGAAAATATTCTCTAGTACAAGGCACTGAATGTGAATCAAATTCAACTTTACTAACTTGCTGCTGATGGGAGTCCTTCTCAATCTTATGAACAGAAACAGGTTGAGAATGGCGACTCTTTTGCTGAAGTTCGTCTTGTTGGAGCTGAGATTCCAACTGCAAAAACTCAATCTTTTCATGTGCATCTTGCAAACAAATTTGAATATTACAAAAAGCATTCTTTCTCATTTTTATGATATCATCAACATTTGAATGAATGAGGCTATTCAACAACTCTAATGCCTCAGTGATTTTAGCCATTTTCAACAATTTAGGCTCAAAAATTGAAAGGGTGTTGGCTTCAACCGAAAATGCACCCGTTTACAATGTGATTCAACAACAAATACAAATGACTCCAAAGAATTCTCAAAACACAAAATCTGCTCCTCAAATGATGGAGGGCAATCAACAATCCAACAACTCAAATTTACACTTTAAGTCTTAATTGCAACTATGAATGAAGAAGCAATATTCACTCACAATGTGAGTTCAATACAAAATCTCTGCAAAATATTTGAATGTGCAGCAAAAACAACTTGTGCAAGAGGCCTTTAAGGAAGCTGATTTTTCCTTCAAAGAGCTATTTTGAAAATGATGGAAAACTTGTCTTCTTATGTAAAATTCTTCAGAAAATCACCCTCTTATATATGCCACAAATCACACAATGTCAAATCTGCAATTTTCTCTATGTATAATGTCCATTTACTGATATGTCATTTCCTTCATTTCTGTTGTTCATATTCTCTGTTCTTCCTCTCTTCCTCTTTCTCTGCTTGTTTTTTTTTTTTTAATTAATTAATTAAAAATTAATTAAAAAAATAAATTAATGGGAATAATTAAAAATGAAGAGAATGGGATTAATTAAAAGAGAGAGAATTTAAAAAGGATGGGAAATTTATTGAAATGGGAGGGGAGGCAAATTTATTGGGAGGGGGGGCGGCTTATATTAAAATAAATTTAGAAATAAAGGGAAGGGAATTTTAGAATGGGGGAAGGGATTTTTTTAAAAATTAAATATTGAAAATCGAAGTTTGAAATCGAAATTTTTAAAAGAGGGAATCGAATGGTGGGAGGGGAGTGGATGTTACACCATTTTTTGGTCATCTAACTTATTATCATTAGATGGACCCAAGTACACCATGTAAGACCAGTTTTACCCTAAGTAAAACCGCTTTCACTATGTTAAAACAGGAAACCCCAAAAGGAAATATTGAACAAACCCATATTTGTTTTATTTTCCTCATGGAATAATTAATTAAATCATAATTTAATTATTATTCCCAGTCATGTTTAACCCAAAATAAAAAAAATTAATTAGATAAACCTTTATTTATCTTATTAATTTCTAGGAATAATTATTTAAATCTTATTTAGATAATATTCCTTGTTAAATATGACCAAATCTCCCACAAATAATTAAATAAATCATTATTTATTTGATTATCTTCCAACCACTTCCTTAAAGGATAAATAAATCATTTATTTATTTATTTTTGACTAATCAAGGGATTTGACCCAAGTCAAAGACCCTTTCCCTCCAACAAATATAATAAAGTATTCCATAAAAGGTGGATCTAGATTTGGTTAAAATTATTTTAATCATGCACCAAGATCTAGAATGACCCAATATTTTGTTATAAATAGGAGGGTTTTCCCCATCATTCTTCACCTTTTGTTGCCTACTAGATCACTCTGGATCTATACACTTGGTCTCATTTTTCATTTGCTCCCATTGAGATTTTTTTTTGCATTGGGTTTTCTACACCTGCAAGAGAGAGAAAGCTTAGATCTGAAGTGCTAAGGACTTCAAAGAACCCATCCCATTGAGGAGAGTTGGATACACCTTCTTGTTTTCCTCCCAGGTGCCCTGTAATATAAAAATTCTTTCAAAAAATTGTGTTCTTGTCTTGTCTGTTGGATGCATGGAGCAAACCCTTTATTTTACTGCTTAATGTCTTTCCATACATAGATCTGGTGTTTTGCAGCTATTTTCTTGTCTAACTAATCGCAGATCTGAAGATATTGGTAGCCACTTTTGTTGTTAGGGCTATTAGTTATGCGTAGCTAAAGTGGTCCTTTTTCATACACTTCGACAAAGGATTCATACTAACAAATGGCGACTCCACACGGGTTTTAATCTACGACCGCTGTCGTTTTTCATCTTCCTGCATATCCAGCTACTTCAGACCCTAGGGTTTCTTTTCAACTGTTTATTTTTTCTATTTTTATGGTGTTTTTTTCACATAAAACCCTAAAACATTAAAATTTCTAACTTCCGTGTGTTTCTGGCCCTATTGCGTAGGTAAGCGACACCAGCCGCAACTGAGACGACAACTTTTCTGAAAATCTGCCGCCGAGACAACCGGAATTGGGGTCACACTTTTTGGCCCTAAACCTGCGACCTGGACCTCCAGGTCGCACTTTTTAGCCTATTTCCTGCGACCTGCACTGAAATCAGGTCAGAAACTGCGACCTGCCATTTTTTCAGCATTTTTTCTGCAATTTTTCTGGGTTTTTCTGCAGCTTCTGTTAGGGTCCTCCAGCCTCTGTCTCAGCCTGTTTTGACCAAGTTCTAATCTTTTTTTACTCATCTAAGTGGGAACCTAGCCCCTTAGGGCTTTAGTACCCTCCACTTTTTGTGGAAGAGTTTTAAGCTGTTTCAGCCGTCTGTTTTTCAGAGCTTCAAGCTCCTTTTTCCAGATCTGTTACCTCCCTTTCAGATCCTTTGAAATCAGCCTTTCTTCCTTTCAAATCACCTCCTGTCGTTTTGTTTGGACCTCTTTTGAAGGCCTCCGCCTTGCACCCTCCATTTTTTTGCTGATTTCCTTCCTTTTTCCAGCCACCTTGCCTCTGTCTTTTGGCTGTGATCTGCACCTCTTTTCAGCAGCTTTGTCCTCTAGATCCCTGTCCCCTTTGACCTTAGATCTATTGGCCCCATTTTCCGTGTGTTTTCCATAGTTTTTCCCTTTCTTTTTAGCATAGTTTTGAGAGACCCACCTTCTTGGGTTAGATAGATGCACAAGTAGCTGTTATTTTTCTGTTATTTCTGCATTATTTTCTGTTCTCTGTAGGTTTATTTTCAGCTACGCAGCACACTTTTTCTTGCTCTCAAAATGGAAAGGGTTTAAAAATTAAAATTAACGCACGCCACACACTGACCCTAAGCGAAGAAGCGCCTGGTTAACACCGCCTTGCAAAGAATCTAAAATCAATTGTCACTGCACCTTATCTGCCCTTGACATTACTTGATTCTGTCCCTTTCTGCCCCTGTCGGTTTCCTTCTTCCTGTCATCATTGCGCCCCCAAGGCGCCTTTCCCGGAGACTTCTTGGCCTTCACCCTCAGTTTCTGGTTGATCGACCTGCTCCGCACCGCCGTCGTCGAGCCAGTCCACCTTCGAGTCCGCACTCTGACTCCTCCCCTGATTCCTCGGGTCCTCCTTCTCCTCCCGGTTCTCCTGCCCCCTTCACCATGTCTGGTCCAGGGCCTAACGCTAGCGGTTCTCCCGGCCCCAATGCCGGCCCTACTACTAGCGGAACCACCACAGGAACTACCCCGGCCACCCCTGTGCTGCCGTACATTGCAGGCCTCAGCCTCCCCGATTTCCATCAGTTGATCAATGACCCCATTCACCACAATGCTAACTGGCTCGCTATGCCAACCAAGCTCCCCTCAGACATCCCTAAGTTTGAGGGCCTTAATGGAGAAGATCCAACCAATCATGTCCGATCTTTCCACATGTGGTGTTCCTCCAATTCCATTACCGATGACTCCATCTGTCTTCGTTTGTTCCAACGCATGCTTACCGGCGAAGCTTCTAAATGGTATGTTGAACAAGCCACCTCTACCCATACCACCTTTGAGACTCTTGCCCAAGCCTTTTTTTCGTACTTCCAGCTCCCTCTCCGATACGATACTGGCACGGAGCTCTTGACTTCCTTAAGCAAGCCTCTTCAACACGCCTTTCTGCCCATGTTCAGGAATGGCGACAAAGACAAAGCTTATGTCGAGCCCCTCCCTTCGAAGATCGGGTTTACATGGACTGGTTCCTGCGCACCCTTCCCGCTCCCATCGGCAAAGATGTCGCCTCTCATTTTCCTCAAACTGAAGAAGCCGCCCTCAAAATAGCCTTGAAATATGACCTGATCTATGCTCAATCTGGTTATGTTTATACCGTTCTTCCTGACATCCCCAGGCCCGGTGGCGCTAACGCCCCTGGGGCATCTCATTTCGCCGACGGTATCGTTGGAGCCCTTTCCCATCCATATGCTCAACCTCCTATGGGCTATGGTCTCCCTCAGGGAGGGGCCAGCTCCTCCAGCACTCTTCCCCCTCCTAGTAGCATGTATCCAGGATACGGCATGCCTCCTCCTTTTTCCCAACCTCCTGCTTACCCCAATGTTGCCCAACCCACCCATTACCCTTATCCGCAGCCTGGTGCACCAGCTCCTCCAGCATATGCGCTTCCTCCTCCCTTGCCTCCTCAACCCCAGCATCAGCACCTACAGCCCCCTCCAGGGCAAGTATTTGCACAGCGGGGTGCGACTAATCCCCCTTCTTCTCAAAGAAGGCGGAGAGGCAACCAAAACCAATCTGCCCATGGTACCCGAGGACCCAATTCTGGTGTGGACCCTAACACTGGCAACCAGCAACAAGGCATTCAGCCCAAGCCGGACAGGCCGCTTCGCACAAACAAGCCCTGTTCATGTTGCGGTGTTTATGGTCATTACACCCACGATTGTCCCCTCTTAACCCAGATGCGGTAGATGTGGGAGTCTCAAGCCACATTGCGCAGACAACACACCTCCCCTCATGCTCCTCCTAATGTGGCCACTACCCAGCCAGGTGTGTTTACTGATCCTTTCCCTCAACAAGGATTCGTGGCTACCCAACCACCCGACAGCCAGGTAGCCGCCCCCCCTTCCATTTCTGGTTCCTCTGATTACCAGATCCTTATGATGCACTCCGATCCTACCCCATCCGTTGATCTTCACCTTCAAACTCGGTCTCGTCAGTACCCCAAGCCTCCTGCTCAGTCTGCCCCTGAGCCTCCCTCTTCAGGTTCTACAGAGCCTCTTTCGACATCCAGTGGTCCCTTACATATCCCTCAACCCAAATTTGAGGTCCCTACCAAGATCCTTAAGGGACCATTACGTCGAAATGCTGCTTATGGTCGATCTGCTCATTCGTATAGCATAGTAGATGATCTGGCACAGTCTCCTGCTGCCATTTCCACACTGGAACTCCTCCAGTCGTGCCCTTCCCAAAAGAAGGCTCTATTATCTGCCGTGGGCGCTTTAGATCCTGCTGATGACCAAATGATTGTTTTCAACGCCACTCAATCGGACCATCCTCCCCTCCCTCCTTTCGTCGCCTTCCAAATCCCAGTCAAAATCCGGAACGCCAACGTGTCCCAGTGTATAATTGACGAGGGGGCATCCACGTGCGTGATGTCTGCTTCAATTTGGAAGCAACTCGGATCTCCTGAGCTGGCCCCTTCCATGATCACCCTTCGAGCATGGGACGGTCATGCCTCCCAGCCCATTGGCCTGTTTCGTAATTGTCCTATCACCCTCGCCGGTAAGACTGTTTGCGTTGACGTCGAAGTCATCGACGCCCCGCTAGATTACAACATTCTATTGGGGTGAAGCTACACCTATGCTATGTCTGTTGTCCCATCCGCGGTCTTTCGCAAGATGTCTTTCCCCCATAATGGAAAGATAGTCACCATTGACCAATTGACATATCATGAGCCAAAATCTCAGACCTCCCCTGAGACGACTATCTCTTCTGTAGCCAACAAGCAAACCGTTGATTCCTTGACCAGTGTCTCCCCTGGCGTTTACAAAGATTCCTCCCTGCTTGGAACTTTCCCTAACCTTCCTCCTCCTCCCATCACTGATCCCAGCTCCTCGAATGTTTGCATGATGCAATCGTCTCAGGTTGCCCGTAAGCGGCCTGCCTCGGCTAGTCAGCAACCTCCCCCTCGCCCTCCGCAACCCGCTCCTAGCCATTCATCTCAGCCAGCCGGACCTCCTCCTCCTGGCCCTCCCCCTACAGCTGGTATCCTGGAACCTCTTTATCCTCCCGGATCGGTTCCTCCTGGCCTCAACCATCTCGAAGCCGTCCCTCCTGGTCATTTCCCTACTGGGCAGATCTCTTTCCTGGCTCCCCCTCCCGGAGTATATTGTGTCCCCGTCATGGCCACCCTCTCTCTCCCTAACTTGACCTTGGGCATTCCGGTCTGGTACCTTGATCCCCCAGCTGCCACCCCTCCTGGTCACCCCAAACCTTACATGGCTTTGACACCGGTTCAACTGGTCCCCCTCGCTTCCTCCATTGCCACTGTGCCCCCAGCACCTCCACAGGACCCTTCTCCTGTTGTGACGGCTCCCGGGAAGAAAGGCAAAGCCCGCAGGGGGGCACCCAAAGACAAGCCCACCACGACTGACTCGGCTCCTCCTCCGCCCACGAAACCTTGTGCATTATGTGATGTCACCGGTCATGCCACCCATGCTTGTCCTGAGCTACCCCGTATTCAGCCCATGGTGAAAGTCGCGTTCCCCGAGTCTACGGTCCCTGACGCCTCCACTCCTTCTTCGTCCATAACCAAGAACCCCAAGACTCTTCGCACCAACAAACCCTGTGCTTTGTGCGGCATCCATGGCCATTACTCCCACCATTGTCCTCACCTGACACATTACCGCGCCTCTTTAGAGGTTATCCGCGAGTATGAGGTTGAACAAAATCAATCCGCCTCTCCCATCCTCGTGCAGTATGCTTCAGGCCAACCTGAGGATCCCTCCGCTCCCATCGACATCCCCCCCCTTGATGTTCCGATGATGGAGTCTACTGTAACCATCCTTTACCTATCTTCCTCTGCGAGACACTCGGAGCCTAGCCCGTCTGCATCCTCCCCTGTCGTGTCCCTTGATCACCCTCATACCCGAGATCACTCCACTTATGTCTCCGTTGACCTCCGCAGCCTGATTCCTCCCCATGCTCCCGATAGCCCTCATACCCCACCCTGTCTGAGTCTTGGTCATCCTGCCTCTTGCACTCCCTCCTGCGGTTTCCGCCCGATGACTTCTGTACACTCACACTACCGTCATTTCCTTTCATCCCCTCATTTATTGTCTTGTCACACCATTCTGCAGGACCCCCCGTCCACACCGTTTATCGGTTACGCCGATGGTGCAAGTCACTACTCCAGGAATCTAGCCTCGGCAGGTTGGGCCATCTTCACCCCCTTGCATGCTCTTGTTCTTTCTAATGGGGTATGCATTGGATCTACCACCAACAATCAGGCCGAATATGATGCAGTGCGGGGCCTATTAGTTGATGCCCTCTTTCATCGCATCCTCCATCTGCACGTTCGTTTGGATTCCCTGCTTCTTGTAATGCAACTCAATGGTGTGTATCGTGTGCATAACCTTGTGCTATTTAGACGCTATTTACGAGTGAAAATCTTAATACGTGCGTTTGAAACCATAACTTTCAACCATGTACCTCGAGAATAGAATCACTATGTAGATAGTATTGAAAACCATGTTCTAGATTGGCATTTATCACACACATTTCATACAAGACAATAACATTAAATCAACCATTAAAAAACGATGCATATCCATAATATGTGTCGCAAAACATGTGTTTAGATTTCATCTACTCTGATACATACGACATGCCCATAGCATGTTACAAAACAAAAACCCAAAACTGGGGGCACCACCTGCCCCTACATATATCATAGGGGGCACCACATGCCCCTACCACTAATCACTATTTGGAGGCTCCCGGGCCAATGGCTCTGCCCCTGCAGCATGTAGATCATGCATAGCCTGACCGGCCATCGCCATGCGCCGCATGACACCTCGCCACTCCGAGGGGAGACCAACACATGGCTCTATGAATTGGTCGTCTAAGTCCTGCCACCCGCGCTCTGATACTCCGGTCAACAACCTTTCGCATCTACGGCGGATGTCCTCCAGCAGGGTGGCTGCATCCTCATTCTGCGCCGCTCTTGACCCACTTGGACCTGTAGCTTCAGACGCTACCGGTCGTCCCATATATCCGGCCGGTTTTACCGGTGCTATATCTGCATACCAAAAGTACATGAATCAGTCTCATCAATTACTATTCAAAAACTTTAACATGCCCACACAAGAATAGCAATTTGTCACTTACCATCGGGCCCCCAGACTCGACCAGGCGGAAGTGGCAGATCCGGATCCCCACAGTAGCTCATCCCACTGTAGGGATAGTCATCTATGTATAGCGACATCTGATCCCAATGGGAAAAAACTCCAGTCGAAACACCCGCCCGACCGCCCCTCCTCCTCCTCTGCACAGTAGCCGTCCCCAACAACGCATCCTGGGCTCCCTCAGGCCCCCATCTAGAAGCTGTACACGAGGCTTCAAGGTCAGGATCTTCTCAAAGAAGAAGGCGCACAACAAAGTCCCATATGAGCAGTCATGATTCACCTGCCGCCTGCATAGCGACAACTGTCGCTTTAGCGACACCAATAACATCTGGGCCCACCCATAGTAGGTCCCACCCAACACACTTTCCACTATCATCATCTGCCCCCTAGTGATGTGATGGAACTCCTGGATGCCCAGAATTCGCAGCACAGCTGCGGCCACTGCACGGGTTTCTAGCCTCTCTAGATCCCCGATCGGTATTCGAGTCCCCTTGACTTGGGGACCCGGTCGACAATGGTGTTCCACGAACTCCATGATATGTCGCCCCCGCGGCAACACTGGCTGTGTGTTTCCCACCATCCCCAGTGGTGGGAGACCAGTCAGGAAGTACACATCCTGGACCGTCAGCTCGATCCTGTGCCCCTGCACTACAAAGATCTCCTGATCTGGATCCCAGTAACTGATAATCCGGGCCAGTAGCGGTTCCCCTGCTCTCATCAACGAGTTCTCCAAAAACTTGAGAACCCCAAGTCTAGCCAAAACACGGCGGATGCCCTGATCTGCCTGGATCTCTGTCCATAGTGTCCCCAGATCTCTCTCTCTCCAGTTGACCCGTAACTCTGCCATACCTGCACAAACACATCATTTTTGTCAGCATACAGATCGGGAAAACCACAACTAAACACCAAAACCCAACTTCCAGCCATAAAACAGCACCAAAACCCCCTCATCTCCCAGGTCGCAGTTTTCTGCTCTTTTCTGGACCAGGTCGCACTTTTTGCCCTGATACCTGCGTCCTAGGTCGCACTTTTTGCCCCAAAAAGTGCGACCCGGTCGTAGAGATGAAGGAGGGGCTGTTCCTGGATTTCTGGGCCCTAAACTGACAATGTAATCCATCAAAATGCAAGAGAAAAGTTAGACCTCTTACCTGCAACTGACGGATCGCGATTCCAACGGTCGGTTTGTCCGCTACGTTCGCCGCAAGATTTAGGGCCTTCTCTCCTCTCTACATTCACCACAGCAACAATAGCAAATGAGTGATTTTGGAGGGAAAACTACCTTATTAAAAGAGAACCCATGTTTCTTCTTTCGACTGCTGCGACCACACCGTAGCCCCGTTTGACGAACCGTCTGCACCGTTGGAAAGCTCTCACCGAGCCCTCAAATGGGTATCTGTTAGTTTTTTGTGATCTGATACTTCACTAGGACACATTTTGTCCAAGAAGGGTCACTTCACCCCTCCTTAAAATCGAATTTCCTCACTTACGACACTTGTACTTGGGGCACCATCTTGCCTCCTTACTTGTCTTCATTCGTGTTGATTTTCGTCATGAGTTCCCATCATGTACTCATGTTTCCACGGTCCCCCATTGGGGCCTTTACTGTGTGGAAGCACCATCGAGTCGCCCTTGTTTAGAGCATCCAAGTTGAGTCATCATTCCCTCCATGGAGTCTATACCGAGTCCCTTTGTACCCCACTATAGCCCTCCATCCGTCATTGCTTGGTCTCTCTCTTGTGTCACACATTATGACCTTCAGTTCCACTGTCCCCCATCCCTGATGATGTTGTGTCAGTCGCTGCCATGTCATTCATGCCCTTTATGCTCTAGCAAGGGAAGTCGTCCATTAGCTACTCAGTCCTTTCCACTTCACTATAATCAATAGTGTCAGTCTGTCCGTCGCTCTACTCTTTTCTCTCGTGCCTTAGTTGAGGGTCTCTCATTACCTCAACTATGGCGGACCTTCTTCTGTCAACATCAGCTCATTTATTCCAGAAGCCAGGTCTAGAGGGTGGTGTACCTTGGTTCCAGCTTTCACTCCTATTCGGGGCCTCGGATCAGGCAAAGGGATATCTCCTTTCCCTTTGGCTTGATTGTTTCTCCAGCTTCTTCAGCATGATCAAGATTCATATACTTGATGGTCCAGTGATCCAGCAGCAGCTCTTGATGATTCCCGGGTGTGTGTGAGATGTTTCAACCCTCATGAGGGGGTGGCCCTGCAGGTAGCCCCCCACATGCCCGGATGACCTCTTCTTTGCAGACTTCGATGCAGCTCTAGATATTTGATGATGTTGGCCATAGCCACTTGGAGCGCCTCTTCGATTTGCATGTATCAGTCAGATTTTGTGAGCCCTTCCCCATTTGCAGGGGGCATTTCGGTTGTATTTGTATCTCATGTACTCAGATATTATTGTACAAGTCCTGGCTGTTATCCTAGGCACAACATGTATGTGGGATTCCTCATTGTATTTTTATCTGGCTCATGATTATGCCAGCTGTATTTTATGGTTTGGTCCCTTGTTTACTGGACACACTATTCTTTTGTACTTTGTCTCGGCGGGCATAGGTATGCCTCCCCCGCCGCCTTCAGCACAGGTACCCTCTCATAAAAAGAGACTTGTTGCACCTGCGAGTCTCGTCTCCTCAGGGTCTAGTCCTTTAGCACACTATCTACCACACCTTTCTCTCTCTGACACCTCTTTTGTTGTCTAGTGATTGTGTTCTTACAACGTACTTCGGTCATACAATTTTCTCCTGACACTCGCACGCTGGGGGGCAATCTGTTACACCATTTTTTGGTCATCTAACTTATTATCATTAGATGGACCCAAGTACACCATGTAAGACCAGTTTTACCCTAAGTAAAACCACTTTCACTATGTTAAAATAGGAAACCCCAAAAGGAAATATTGAACAAACCCATATTTGTTTGATTTTCCTCATGGAATAATTAATTAAACCATAATTTAATTATCATTCCTAGTCATGTTTAACCCAAAATCAAAGAAATTAATTAGATAAACCTTTATTTATCTTATTAATTTCTAGGAATAATTATTTAAATCTTATTTAGATAATATTCCTTGTTAAATATGACCAAATCACCCACAAATAATTAAATAAATCATTCTTTTTTTATTATCTTCCAACCACTTCCTTAAAAAGATAAATAAATCATTTATTTATTTATTTTTGACTAATCAAGGGATTTGACCCAAGTCAAAGACCCTTTCCCTCCAACAAATATAATAAAGTATTCCATAAAAGGTGGATCTAGATTCGGTTAACATTATTTTAATCATGCACCAAGATCTAGAATGACCCAATATTTTGTTATAAATAGGAGGGTTTTCCCCATCATTCTTCACCTTTTGTTGCCTATTAGATCACTCTGGATCTATACACTTGGTCTCATTTTTCATCATTTGCTCCCATTGAGCTTCATATTTTGCATTGGGTTTTCTACATCTACAAGAGAGAGAAAGCTTAGATCTGAAGTGCTGAGGACTACAAAGAACCCATCCCATTGAGGAGAGCTGGATACACCTTCTTGTTTTCCTCCCAGGTGCCCTGTAATATAAAAAATTCTTTCAAAAAATTGTGTTCTTGTCTTGTTTGTTGGATGCATGGAGCAAACCCTTTATTTTACTGCTTAATGTCTTTCCATACATAGATCTGGTGTTTTGCAGCTATTTTCTTGTCTAACTAATCGCAGATCTAAAGATATTGGCAGCCACTTTTGTTGTTAGGGCTATTAGTTATGCGTAGCTAAAGTGGTCCTTTTTCATACACTTCGACAAAGGATTCATACTAACAGTGGAGGTAAGGGTTTTCAAGGCGTTGGCGTAGAGGGAGAAGGGTAGGGTCGAATGTGAGGGCCGAGGGCTGTAAGAGCCATGAGGCCGGCATGAGAGGGTGGTGTTAATTATATTGTTGTGTGAAGGACAAGTAGGGGGGACTGCTATGAGGCCGAGGGGTGTGAGGGGGCTGCGGAGGAGAGATAAGGGAGGCGCAACGTGGAGAGATAAGGGGAAGGGTAGGCATAGGGTGTGATTTGTAGAGTGGTGAGGGTGTAGGGAGTTGTGGAGAGTGAGGGAGTAGGCGTAGGGTTGGGAAGGGTGAGGTCGATGCAGAGCGTAGGGAAGGAGCGCTGTTGTGAGGGAGCTCGTGAGGTGTGAAGGTGAGTGTTGAGAGAGCAGGGTGCGTGGGTTTGGTTAATGCAGAGAGGTGTGGGGAGTTTGCAGGTGTATGTTGAGAGGTAGTGTAGGAGTGGGGCCGAAAGGCCGTGAGGGAATTTTTTTTTTTTTAAATTTAAAAATAGCAGAGAATTGGACTTTGCAGAATTCTTCCAGATATACAGCAGAATTGGAAAAAATGTAGAAATGAGGGCAATAGTAGAATTTCAAGTACTGAAATGCAACATAAGATTGCCAATAAAACCCAGAAATTTTTCTAATAGCCCAACAGTAGAGAATATTTTCTAGCAGTAGAAAAACCCAGAATTGCAGAAATTTTTCAAATGGAAAAAATCATAAACTTCTTCAGAAACCAACTTTTAAATAATTTTTCCAACAACTCTCCAAAATGTAGAATTTAATGGGCAGAAATTGCAGGAAGAAATCAACCTTCAGATGTGCAGTGCTGCTTTTTTTCAAAGCCAATGCCGGAATGCTGCCAATTTCTGAATTCTGCTCCTTCTCCAAAACCACTTTCTGAATGCGGCAAAATGTCTACTGGAGAAATTCTGAGTGCTGAAAAAATGTCAAGAATTTTTGTAGATATGCACAGGCCATAAACACAAATGGCTCACTCAATTTGGAGCAGGGCCAACAATCGCCCACTCTGATACCATGTTAAACACCATGTTAAGCACACACATGGTATGAGAAAGATGAACACACACACACAAGAGACTCAACACAATGAAGGATAAGCGTGAGGCCTTCTTATTTTCCATTATACAAAGAACTAAATTTATAGTACAATGGTGTGACTCTTGGTTTCATATTCCAAGGTCACTTGGACTCCATTGTGACTTTTCGTATTCCACACCTACCCATGTAGGATTAGGTGTTCCAACAATATCCATCAAAAACTTGCCAGTATTTTTCATTATCTGGGACATCTGGTCTAAATTTGACTTGGGTGGTGCATTGCTTAGTTTCATAAGGTGTCAGACAAGTTCTAGCAGTAAAGGCTAAACCATTGGCAAGGACATTTTGGTTTCTTGGGATAAAAATAAGTTGGAATTCATCAAATTTTTTTAACAAGTCCATGGCATCATCTCTATAGGCTCTAAGTCTAGGATGTTTAGCACTGTATTCCCCATTTACTTGCCTAATAATCAAATTTTAATCCCCATGGAATTTTATTCTTTTGGCCCCTAGTTTTTTCAATAAATGTAGGCCTAAAAGGAGAGCTTCATACTCAACTATGTTGTTTGTACAGTGAAAGTTTAATCTATAGGAATGCCCCTCAGCATGATTGTTTTCAGTGTTGTGTAACCATATGCCAACTCCTGCATCATCTTTAGTGCAATACCCATCAAAATTCATGCTCCAAAGAGGACTGTTTTCATATTTTTCATTTATTTCACTGTTGTCCTCTTTGTTTCGTTCATATTTATGTTCTAAACAAGGATCTGCACTAAGTTTTTCTATTTTTTTCTCCTCCGGGTTTTCAATGTTTTGAGGTTTTACTCCTTGATTTTCATGATCTGTGTTATGCTTATGACTATTTTGAACTTCAAGACCTTTAACCTGTTTGCTGTAAATTTCTAAATCAGAAAACTATTTTTTAGTTTCCTCCTTAATTTCCTCTTCATCATTTGCTGCCACTATGTTTGGGTGTTGACCACTGCGTTTACTGATCTTTTGTTGACTAACTCTTGCTCTTTAGGGATATCATCATTGTAAAGGATGAAAGAGTCAAGGTTAGTGTGTATGGAATAAAGAGGAGAATTTTTTGGTCTTTCTTGGCTACTCACCATGTATTTCATGTGTGTTTCCCTATAGATTTTTCTAGGTTGGCTGAAGACAGGGATGGTGGCATAAGTCATATCCATTTTCATAGTGCCTTGTAACTTAGCACCCCATGACCTTGAAAGAAGCATGCTGTATTTGGGGGGTATATCAGCCACTAGAATGTCCATCACTAATCTCTTGGTTTGTATTTGGGCTAATTTAACACACAGATCCTTTATTAGGCCTAGGCATCTTACCCTACTTGAATCAAAGGAATATAAATCTTTGTAGGGTCTAGTTACCTCTAAGCCTAATCTTTCCATTATTACCTTGGGCATGAGGTTGTGTGATGCTCCTGAATCAAGCATGGCACTGTGAAAAATATTATCATGGATGTTCAAACTGATGTAAAATGGAGGGGAGGTTCCTTCTTGAAATATTCCTTCAATTTTTGGTCAAAAAATGAGCTCTGGGGTATCATCATTTATGTTAACTGTGTCATGAACATCTTCTATGTTCAGAGCTTTCAAAATATGACCTCTATATACATTTTGAGTGACTAATTTAGTAAGTGGGACAAAGACTTTGATTTTGGATATTTCATTCTTTAGGCTAAAAGGAATCTAGCTTTTCAAAATGTTTGATTCAGCCTTGTTAGTCACTCCTTGTTCAACAAAATCAACTTGTTGATTTCTAGTATTTACAACAGTTAAAATAGTTTTTTCAGGAGCATTAGCTGAAGTGCTAGTGCTGCTGGGGTTAACACTCTATTTTTCATTGGCTTGGGTGTTTTTCCCTTTGTTTGAATCAGAATTTACAACCACTATTTTATGAATTTCTGTTGTCTTTTTGGAAACATTTTCAGGGTTGTTTTTGGAAGATTTATTAGAGGTTTTGTTTCTGGGAGTTTCTTGATTCTTTTTACTTCTCAGGTCATATTTTTTAGGTGATCCTATGATGGAATTTTCAGATTATTGTTCATAATAATCAGTTTCTGGTCTTCTATCATCATAAGGTGTATATAGACCTTGTTTTCTTTCATGGAGGAAATCAGAATCCTCATTGCTTACTCCCATCATGTTTATGTTGTCATCCTTTGTTTCTTCATTTGTCTCTTCATTCTCATTAACATATTTTTTTTGGAAAGGAGGTCTGATTTGTTGATCATCCTCTCTTTGTCTGTTTTGAGGTTGATTTCTCCTAAAGTTCTGATTCTGATTTTGAGATTGATTTCTGTTTTAGGGGGCTGATTGATTTTATCTAGATTGTGCTCTCTAAAGTATGCTTATCTTCTTCATCATTTCCTCCATCATTATTTCCATTTTTGAGCTAGAAGTGGAAGGTGCATTTTCCTCCCTAAATGATACTTTCTTTTCATTTCTCATCCTAGCTCTCTTTTCAATCAGATTTACTTCCACAGCTAGAGCTCCCTTCTGCATATCTTCCAAATTCAAGGGATCTCTTTCTCTTAGTTGATATGTCATTTCAGGATCAAATCCCTCAGGAAATTTGGCCAAAGCTGATCCTTGTGGAGGTTTCAAATATGTGGGTAATGAATTATAAACACTATTGAATCTAGTGCAATAATTTTGAACACTTTCCCCAGTGTTTCTTTTGAGGTTGTTGTAATCTGAAAGTATTTGGAGAGGGTTTTTTATGACTTCCCATTTGTTTAGGAATGATTGATGGAGAGCTTGGAGGTCATTAATACTATGAGGGGTTAAGCCTTTGAACCACTTTCTTGCTTCTCCCCCTAAGCTTTGAGCAAACAACCTAATTTTGACAGTTTCATCATCAATCTCATTTATATCAAAATAGTCATTCATATTGTCCACATGTTGTGAAGCAATAGTAGCACCATTGGCATCATATAATGGAATCTTGGACTGATAGTCCTATGGCAGATTGACTAAAGGTAAAGGAAGGACTAGGGGAGCATACCATGCTGCCATTTCTGGAAAAAATGGGGGGTTTACAGGTGGAGGATGTAAGATAGGAGGCGGTTGATGGAATGGAGTATTTTGAACAGTGGGAGTATGGATAACAGTAGTATTTGGACTAGAAAAAGATTGGTGAGATGATCTAGGATGAGAAAAACCAAAGTTATGAATGAAATGAAGGTCAGGTGGAGTGGTTTCTCTACTACCAGGATATTCACCACTATGAAGGGGTGAGTGTGGAGACTCAAAGTCTGTCTGATCTATATCATCAAGTGACCTATTTCTGAATAGGTTTCTTAATTCAACTTGTGAATCTTGTAGAGCTGTAAGGTTTTCAGGAACAGAAATAGCTCTATGAATTGGTCTGACAACAGTTGAAGTCTTAGACTTAGGAGATCTCCTAATTATAATTTCTGGATTATCAATGGCCTCAGGAGGATTTGGGTCAGGATAGGCTCTAGTATGAATTTTTCTAGAAGCCACTATGTTGTGTTTTCGGGCCCAATAATAAGAAAAGTTTGACCAAATATGACAATCTTTAATAGGCCAACTAATATTTAAACCAAAAAAATTAATCCTCGAAGTTTCCTTGACTGAGTTTGTATGATGTTATGATAGGAATGGGTTTTCCAGTGGGGTCTTTAGGTCAATTCAGAAATGTGGAGTTGCCAGGAGGAAATTTCTATCTTTGGAAGGTAAAATGTTTTATGGTCCACCACCACTAATGGGTCTGAATTCCAATCTGAAATGTTTTGGGTTTTCTAAGTTTTTTTACAGTCCTTTAGGTTGTGAGAGTGTCCTAAATCTATTTCAACACTTAGCTACAATGATGAGTCAAATAGCTTTTACTCTGTAGCTTACTTTTCTGATTTATCCAAGGTTTGATAAGGGTTTGTTAGAATCCTAAGAAGTACTTATATTTCCACTGATTCAGGCAAGTCCAATCATGATCACCAATACCCTTGGTAGTGCTTGAAGAAAGCCGATTTCACTTAAGTAAATACTGAGATTTTTTTTTAAGGATTATACTCAGAAGTTACCTAATATGGTCGCCACTCTATTAGGTCTCTGTAGTTTACAAGATTGGCAAGTAAAAACGCTACAGAGCCTACATCAAAACCACTTTGGAATCTGAGGATCTAGTCATCCTAGATTTAGAGAGGGATCTCTCTATATATGTGTTTTCAAAGAAATGATCTTTAAGGCTTATGATATGATATTAGGCTAGTTATGAATAACAAGGTTGGTTTTTTGTTTTGGTTGGAATGAATATAATTAGAATGAAGGAAGTATTTTGAAGGGTAAAGTTGTGAGTAGGTTGAAAAATGGTCCAGCTGATAGGATAAGTAAGAAACAGTGTCAATCTAGTGGGCTAAGGAGTCATAATAGGATTTAATTGGACAACAAGGTTCAAGAGTGGTCCATGGGGAAAGTCATCTATGTCAAAGGATATCTTTAAGTTGATTTATGGAATGAAACATTAAGAAGTGGTGAAAGAAGAAAACATATAATAAAACAAAGAGAAAATTAAGATCAAGTAAGGACTTTTAACCTAACCTGCTTTCAACATACTCAAAGGAAAGACACAAAGAAATCTAAGATCAGGTAAGTAATTTTAAACTAGCCTGCTTTTGATATACTTTCAAGAGAAAACATTGAAAAGAAATAATAGATTAAGATCAAGTAAAGACTTTTAACTTAGCCTTCTTTCAGCATATTCTCAAAGGAAAACATTTATGATGAACAAAAAAGTAGTCTAAGATTAGGTAAGTACTTTTAAACTAGCCTTCTTTCAACATACTCTTAAGGGAAATTTTCAAAGCAACTGTTGGAAAAGAAACTAGAGGACATGGATAACCATAGACTTCTCTAGCTCACTCTTTAATTGACAGACTTTTCAAGAACATTCAAAGACAATATCTCAAGTTGCACTCAGGAAACATGGGCTTACCAACACTTCACTGGTTATACTCTATTGAATTACCTTCAGAACACATTTGGAAGAAAACATAAAGGATAAAGATTTATCAGTGAGATTTAGGGTACTTTAGAAGTAAATCCTAATCTATATTTGTTGTTCTTTATCAAAGAAAAGTGGACAGAATTAAAACATAAAGAAAATAAAAATTACAGTGAGAAACACATCACCATTGACATAAACCAGGATCCCATAAATTAGCTTGTATTTGATGTTCAAACTAGTTACAATCTTCAAGTCCAGTGGGTCTTTACAGCTTCAGACTTCTCATCTCAACCTATCTTTCTTCTATTACAAAACAGAGCTTCAACAACCTCAATAGCTATTTACACTTGATGAGAATCCAAAGACCAACGTCTATACTATCTTCTACAGAAGTATTTATAGAAGAATGAGGAGGTGGAGTGAAAGAAGTGTTCATTTATTCTATTAATGCAGAGTAATTTCTTCTTGGCCTTTGAAGAGCCAAATGGAGAAGTTATCTGATGTTTTTAACTCTGCCAATTGATTATTACATTAAATTTCATCAAATTCAGTCATTTTTGTTGACTTTGGGGGCCCTTGGTAAGCTGGAAATAAATTATGAGTTGTCTTTAGAAATATCTCTGACTGTGCAATTAATTTGTAGTCTTTTGAGGGAAATAAAACTGTAGGTGGCATTCTGAGGACTCATAGCCTCAATGATGTGGCATTTGGAGGCCTTCTTCATTAATTTATTTGTCCTGGTGGCTTTAAACACTGTTTTAGGCCCTAATTCTTGCTTTAAGGCCTTTAAAATTACTTTCGGAGTCTTCAAAACTTATATGCTAACTCTATTTATTGATTTGGTTTTGTCATCTGCCCTTTAACTGTGCTTTAACACTAAAACATAGGATTAAGCTTTTAATATTTCAAACTTGTGCATTAAACCTTTCAACTTTGATTATTCAATGGATTTCCCTTTAATCCATTATTTTAACCTTTAATTTATTAGTTAAACCTTCAAATCTATGGCTTATGTCTTTAATCTCTGATCTTCAAGCTTTACCCTCACCGTTCTTCTTCTTTGTTGTGTGCAGGTGGTTTATAGTGTGGTGGAGGGTTTAAGGGTATGACCATCGCTTACACAGCATTGACCCAACCATGAAATAAACCCTAGAAACCTATGTTCTACATTATCAGAGTTTCAGGGATCATGATCTCAGGCCCTGTATCCTTATGAACCGTAGGGGTCTTTCGGCCTCAAAAATTGCTGTTAAAAACCTGTAAAAACCACAAAAATGTTACATAAAGTCCTGCGGATTGGAAAATTGCTTGCAGAGGCTGATAGAGAGCAGGAGGAGCAATGTGGAGGGGGAGATTATGCAGGCAGAGGAGTTTATTTTGAGGAAAACTAGCACAAATTTGGTTTAAAACGGTATTTGGTGCGAATTCAGGCAAAGCGTTTTTTGAAAAACCACCGGTCGTTTTTGCGCGATCCTCGAGCGGTAAATGGTTTTTCTCAGAGGGAATGTGATCCAACAAAAACTTGCCACGTGGATTTTTCAATACCGCCTATTTCACGCAATTTTGGAACATTAAATTTCAGATGAAAAAATCACGCGATATTGATCGTAAACTGTTGGATCTAGGGGGGAATATCCAATGGCTACAGGGGAGCGCGATGGGGAGAAGAGATCGGTGGGTTTTTTTAAGTGGAGGCCAGGTGTCAGCGTAGGATTGGATGAGTGGCTCATGTAGTGGATGGTAGGCCCGTAGGGAAGTTGGGTGATGGGATGGGCGAGGGCTATCGGTTTTTGATAAATCAACGGCGGAGATCACGTGATGGAGTGATAAGGAAGGGGGAAGGAGAAGGAAGGGGAAGGAAAGAAAGGATGGCAGGGTGAACTACTCTCATTAGATCTCTCAGATCGATGGTGGAGATCTCTCGTTGGGAGGGTAAGTAAAGACAAAAGGGAAGGGGCTAGGGATTAGGTAGGCGCGCAGTCCTATGGGAGAACAAGGAACCAGGGCTACGAGAAAAGTGCTAGGGGGTTAATGACTTAGCACCAGGTTGCAGGCACTTAGTTACATGGCGGGGAAATATCTTGGGGGCTGTGGGAAGAGGGGCCTATTGCATTGGGGGAAGAATTTTGCAAAAATAAACACAGTTTTATTAAGTGCTTGGTTATAGCGCTTGGTCTTGTTGACAAAAGGGCAGAAAAAACTTAAGCCCTCAGGGGCCTAAAGACTTAAAAGGGGTGGAAAAGGGTTCTTAGAAGGGTTTTATGCATTTTTGTAGTCCCGATAGGTATAAGGGAGGGTTATTAAACCATAAAAAAGGGTTTTATGGCCATAAGAGGTGATTTTTATGAAGTGAAAGGAAATTTTGAAGGCTTTTAGGATAATGAAGAGGGAAAGGGGCATTTTATGAAAATTTGGAGGGAATAAAATGATAAAAATGGGTTTTTAGGAACATTTTTCTTTGGGAACGGTAGTATTTTTAAGGGAATAGCACGTTAGGGAACAAAAATTTAGGGAACAACACTTTAGGGAATAACACTGTTAGGGAACAAAAAACTTCAAGAATGAGTAATTTTTCTATGAAAATGATCTCTTGAAGTCTCAAGGTCTGTTTTAGCCATCATTTTCTTATGAGAAAATATACTGATGGCTAACATAAACATCATACCAAAATGTATGGAAACCATAGAGTCATTTTATTATGAATCGGCAACAAATAATAGCAATACAACTCAAAGGATCAAGGCAAACAAGCCTCCCATCAATACACATGCTAAAAGTGAAATACTGCTACATAGCAGAGTGTTTATGAACAAGAACTACGTATTCATGGATGGAACACTGCTACAGGAAGTGTAAAATATCATAGATCTGCATATACATGACTCATACAATTTTGGGAGAGAAGATCTATGCTCCCAATCACTACCTCAAGACAATCCTGGAAGGATTGGCTGAAATATGCAAAACTACAAAATGCCAGAGTTGCATGGTAGCAGCCGCAACTCAAGAACTGGAAATGGATGGAGAAGGCTAAAGATGCTGCATATGATGAAAAGACCTCTTCCAATGGATCTTCCAAGTGAAATTTTGATCCTAACACTAAATATCTCACTCTCCAACAATCACTGCAATCCCTCACTGCAAGTACCAACTGAAAATAATGCAGTCACTGAGGGATACTACATTGTAGGTGTAAGAAAAAGTATTGGGAAAGTGCCAATATATACAATATTCTCCAAGGGCTTCCAAACTGATCTCTCAAAGGAAAGAGAGCATTCCCCTCTGAAAACCAAGTGATGGAAGTGGTGTTGTGAACCCTCACTGCAACACCATGCAACACAACATTATTCTATTGCAGAAATAACACTGTAGCTGAAGGAGGATGCTTGGCCTCAAGCTTGGATGTAAGGCAACTCAATAAAAATCCTTCAAGAGGCTTCTAAAGAAAGGAGAAGGATTCCTAAATAGGAAATCCTTGTGTTAAGCACCACTGCAACTCTGCTAAACAGCAGGAGAATGCAGAAAGTCTAAACAGACAATGAGATCAATAATCCAAATCATGAATAACAATGGCTGCCTTGCCCTCCTTTTAAACAAGTGAAAGCCCTCTCTCCATGGGTCCCACTCATTAGGGTTTCCTCCACCAAATAACCCTCTTCACATTCATACTACGCTGTCTATTGAACTGTTATCCACCTCCTATCCCAGCGCTGTTGACTTGGTCAAAGTTGACCTTGTCTCCATGCAAAAGTCCTCTTTTACACATAAGGGTGTGAAATCCAACTCTTATGACTATCACCTTTCACATTTGAGGGATTTTATTCATGTTTTTAATATGCATGGGCTTCCTTATCCATTTATTTAGCTGCTAGGTGATAAAAACAAAATTTTAATATTCCATTTAGTTGTGTGCTAAAATGGGAATATTACATGCCCGCATAGGTGTGTAGTGCCGCCCTCCTGGTGTGTAGCATAGTGTAAATTTACACTGCAGCCACCTCGTCTGTGCGCAGCGACGATGTCCAAGTGTGTAGCACTGGCCTTGGTGCGCAGCGCCTGCAATTTTTTACCAAACTTGCACAAAATCCTAAAAACTTGCTTTCAACGACTCTCTCTCTTTTTGCAATCACAAATGAGGTTGAGGGAAAGGGAAAAGAGGCTTTATATTCTTTTGAAAAATAAATTTATGAACCCAAACCCACTTTCCTAATGTTGATTTCCTTCTTACCTTTTTCACTATGCTTTTTTGGCCTTTTTGGTCCTGTAGGTGGAAGAGTCTCAGAAAAAGTGATTTTTTGCCTTGCTATAAGCCTCTTAATGTATCTCTTGTACTAGCAAACCTTTCATCAAGCTCAAACCTGTGTTCTTTACCCATTTTGGAAAATGAACCTTCTTTATGATTTTTAACACTTGCAAATAACAAACTTGTGATCAGTTTGAGATGTTTTTCCTCTTATTTACATTCTGTCATGTTTTCTCTATGAAGCAGTGAGAAAAACCTCCTTTCCTGGTGTAAAAACCCTAGCATCAACAACCCTTTCAGCCTTCATGTGTGCCATTATTGTGATAAATATGAGGTTTGTTTTTCCTTACCAGTTTTCCTGTAGGTAACCTTTTGTGACAGTCTTGTAGAAGTATCACTTAGGGTTGATCTATCTTTTGAAGAATATACCTTGATAAAGAAACCATTTTGAAGGCTTTACTACTCTTAAACTAGCTACATGATTGTTCCTTTGATCAGTTTGGAAATGATGTATGTCTAGTGAGGGAGGTGAGTTATCTACACCATTTTTGTGTCTTTCCTTGGGCCACTTCTGTTCTTGCAGGTGCCTACACAAACTATACCCTTTGATCACTATCTCTTTTGAATTTGGACAACTCATTTTATCAATAATGAACCTATGTTTTTCATGGTTGCCTCCTTGGGAAAATTCTTCCCTTAATCTTACCTCCTTGGACCATTTGAAAAAACCTCTGACTGTTCCTTTGAGAAGTCAAAACCTTGCATTGATATTTTTGGTCCTTTTTGTCCCTGTGGTGAAGTGGGGTACTGTTTTTTAGGTCTGCCTCCTTTGATCCCTTTAGTTCTCAGATTTTACCTTTTGAAACCTCATGCTTTTTGTACCAATACTCTTTAAATTTTTGTACCTTTGTTGATGTGGAATCAATGCCTCTTTTCCAAACCATAAAGGACAGTTTGAAACCCTATGAAGCCATTTGTTGTTATGAAGGAGGCTTTTTGTCATCATGTCACCATTTTTGTCTGTCTCCCCAAACTCCTAGGTTTTAGGGTTGCTTAGGAAAAAGTAAATAGTGTTGTCTTCTAATTTATCTAAAACTTCTCAAACTCATTCATCATTTCTAAAAGTCTTCAATGTGTGCTTGAAGGAGTTGAGGTGTGTTGTGAAGTGTAACTAGGTCGGTCTTCATGATTATGTATAAATAGGATTAAGTGTCAAAATCATGAATGATCCAGTTCACATGGATATGATCCAAATACTGTGTAAAGAAGCTCTCAAACAACCTTCAAAATATGTTGGAAGACAAGCTCCTAATATAGTGAAAACAACATTGGAATATAAGTGAAGCAATGCCTCATAAAATGAAGAAGAACATAAACTACAAGTCGACCTAAATACCAGCTGATTGGTCGGCTCAATATCTGGAAAAGTCATCTATATAAATGACTGTTCTGTGGCTCATTTGGAGTATAAGGTTTGCAGACAAGTCTGAGGTAGGAAAACGTGGAAAAGGGAGCAACTAATGTGGACAAGTTTGAGGTTGAACATGGTGGAAGAAGGAGAAACTAATGCAGAGTTTAGTGCAGACTAAAGGTATAGATTGTAGAGGTGACTGAAGGTGACTGAAGGTGACTGAAGGTTTAGATTGTGGAAGTGATTGAATTCTACAGATTGCAGAAGAAACATAAGAGTGTATACTGTGAATTGATGAAGCCAATTTGAGAAGAATACAATGCGGATACTTACAAGGTTGCAATGCAGATATTTCAAGGATTGTAATGAATTCTGAAGTGTAATGAAAGGAAGGTAAATCTGTGATTTAACTTTCTACAATAAAATTATTACTTCTGCATAAAAAATTTGTGTCATGTTCATGTTGGTAATTGACTTGATGAAAAATTAACTAGGAAGAATACATAAGAAAACAAGCTCACAAGTAATTATCAAGAAGAGAATTTATAACCTCTACAAATTCTCAACATGGTATCAGAGCTATGGTCATGATCAAATACAATTTGAAGATCATTTTAGCGCATTTATATTGAAGTTCAAGAGGTTTCAAAGGCATCTCGATGAACTAATTTCATTTTAGTAAACGGGTGATCAAGCTATATCAGCTATACAAGTTCAATAAGAAAGTCAATCACTGTGAAGAAGTTCGAATTGTCTTGGTTCATTGTAAAGACATTGATGTTTAGTGACGCATTTCTACAAGACAAGTGTGAAGTTACAAGTAGATATTAAGAATAGGATTTTGGTGATGTATCACATACAATGATAAGGATTCATCATAGTAAGAAGGCTTTACTGCCATCACAGTGAAAAGGTTTCAATGTCACCACAGAAGCTTGACTTAAATTGCAAAAATAATTGTGGGTAACCACAAAGACACGCTTAAGTGATATTATCTACACACCATTCTAAGATAGAATGCATATTTCAGTAAAGATACTTACAGAACCATGATCTTAGAATTAATCATCATTTGTTTATGTATCATCACAATATTAAAGTATCGAAGGCAGAATCATACTGATGTCTTGATCATTAGTTTGGGCTATCTTTAGTTTCATCATTAAAGAAATAGGCCACTCCTACAACAATGAATATTGGGATATCACTATGAATAGAACCAAAGTATGAATAATTTTAATGAACTATGTCATCACAATCCAAAGTCTACCCTATAAAAAATAAAATTCAAGGGATCTTAATTGATATTCCAAGGTACCAAGGAAAACAAGTAATTATTTTTTATTCTATAATCAAATTTGGTTAAATGACTTTGTTTTTTCAGGGAGATCTATGAGTTGGTTGGGCTACCAATGATCAGGAGCTCAAGTCCAAGCCATGGAAAAAGGCTAAAAAATGAAAGTGCTCAGAATTTCTCCAAACTAGATCGACTGGAAAGTGCTCGTCAATACGATCCCAATGCCGTGAACGGCACTCAAATCCGACTCCGTATGAGGAAGATATTCAGTTTTAAAGATCCGCCAATTTCAATTAAAAATGCCAAATTTGACTTTGGGAAAAAAAGTATTTTTATTAAAAAAAGAATATTCCACAGAATATTCCTCTTGTGGAAAATTACAAAATTCCACGTGGCTAGCCCGGAGGCTGCCACGTGGGCTCCCAAAGCGGATTGAAATGGCGTGTTCAAAAATATGTTAATGCACTCGACGGGATTTGAACGTTGGTCGGCGGGATGTCAACCAACAGTTTTAACCGTTGGACCATGGTTCGGTTCGTGTTTAACATTGCAAACATAGTCATAGTTATGGCATGTTGTTGTTTGGGCGGGGCCCAAAAGGGGGCCAGCCCCCTCCCACATACAACCATACGCTCGGGACCACAACGCTAAGTAACTGGGCGTGCAATGAAAACGTGTTGTTAAATGTTTAACGGTGGTTGTTAAACGTATTTCAAAATGTATTATGTGGGTTTTTAACATAGTTTTCAAAATTTAATATTCCATATTATAAACCCAAAGTTCATTCAATTAAACTCCGATCAATGCGTTTACGTGGAGTACACGTCAGCACATATTTCGACGGCAGTTTCGGCGGAGTGCCCCAAATTTAGCGCCGCCTCTATTTTGTCAGAGCTATCTGGCCGTTAGCCAGACTTAGCTGGAGAGAATCTAGGCCAACTTCAGTTAGCCATAACTTTGGCTAGGAAAGTCCTTTTTGGACGAATTTTTTATTTTATTTTGGGTCTCTTCGAAATTCTGGAGCTGCTGGAGGTGTTTCAGAGCCATCAGGGTGCTCTAACAGAGAATTTACCAACATTTTTGGTCGTGGAGCCACTAGGGCCTAAGGGAAGAAGAGCTGTTTTGGACTACCTTCATCCAATGGAGGTGATTTTGTAGTCATTTTATACTAATTTGAGCCTTCTGAATCTCATTTTGCAGTGTATTTTTCCCTTCGAGGATTCTATACAGTTGTATTCACATTTTGAGCAATTTAATCAAAGAGGACAAGCCCATTTTGGGAGGCTTGATCCAGCGGAGGTAGCCCAAGAGAGGGGTGAACCGCTTAAACAATTATTTGCTGTCATACTATATAATTTTGCTGCATATTTTCATATTCTGCTACTTTAAACAGTAAATTTTTATAAGAAAACTTTTCCCAAGTTGGTTTAAACAGAGAACAAAACTTATCAGTTCATCTTCAAACCTCTACACTTCATTTGCAGAATATGTATACTTGCCTATTCACACATTAAAGTTGGATCAATGAATACTTTGCAGTTAAAACAAATACTTTCATTGATCAGATCTTTGTGATTACATTTTATTTCTTTAGGGAGAGTCTGTAGAAGGGCCAGGTAGCCTCTAGATTCATCCTTTCTAGTAAAGGTGAAATATCCGGTGAATGCCCCTACAGTCAATCTCTGTATGAGAAATTATTTGTTCTCATGATTTTAGATCAGGTTGGTATCAGAGCTCAAGGTTTTTCTTAAGAGTTTGTGAAATTTGTGCAAGTAAATTATGTTATTCTGCAAAATTTGATGCTTACTAGGCTGAAATTGCAAAGAGGGGAAGGCCAATTGGTTAGAGAATAGTTTAATCCTCAACCAAGGAGGGCTAGAGTGCCATTATATCCACCTTCCATTTCATCCTCAATAGCCTTAGAATTAGCCACAAACATGTCATCTTCTTCTACAAGTGAAGTTTCCTCCTTCACGAGATTCTTCAATGATGACATGAAGAATGAGTTTTTTAAGGTGAAGGACATGGTGCAGATTCTCATTGAGGATAAAAAAGAAAGCGTTAAGCTTCATGCACAATTGCTAGCTATGCAGGAAGAGAAAGAAGCCATTCTTCAAAGACTGCATGATATGGAGTTGCAGCTTCTTCAAGCTCAAGAAGCTTTGTCCAAGAAAATTCTTGAGGAAGAGGATCATCGTTCCAACTTGTCTTCAAGTTCCTCTATTGAAAATTATGTAGGTTCTTTTGAAAAACATACAAGAGGTATTGGGTCCAAATTAATGTTGAAAATGGGCTATCAAGAAGGCAAAGGTTTGGGCAAGCATGCACAAGGCATTGTTGAGCCTATTTGTGTTGTGGAGCGTCCCAAGAATATGGGTCTTGGCTATAAGCAGCTTAATGGTGAAGCTTTGAGCTCATGCATTCAAGAATGTGATGCAAATTTAAAGAGAACCTTTTTCCCAAGTTCTCAATGTCATGATGGCAATCTTCCTTACGATTGTTTGAAGCCTTCATTGCAACAAAAGAGGTATAATCATTCACATGATCAATTTGATTATGTTTCTGCAAAGAATGATCATTTTTCTTGTTCAAATGAAAGAAAATTTTGTTGCACATTTTGTGGTGGAGTTAACCATGTTGCTTCAAGATGCTGGTTGAAAAAGAAAGCACACAGGAAGCAGAAGAGGCAAAGAGAACTTTCTCAGAAAGTGCTTAAGAGTTGCTCAGTTTTTCAAAGGAAGGGACATGATGTCTCTCAATGTTGGACTTTGCATCCAACAAATCGTCCAAAGCATATGCAGCTAAGGGACAAACAGTTTGGCGCAAGTGGATCTATGGAGTCCATTATCGATGTTGAAATGGAAGATTCACATGAAGAATTGCAGTTGCAGCAAAAGACGCCATGGAGGTGGCTTGGTAAGAAGTGGATTAACTTATTATTGCAGTAATTCATCTTCATTTTGTACATGCAAATTTCAGATTGGTATGCATGTATTTCAGTTGAAAAGTTGATGCAAGATTGCATGTATAAGAAGTTTCAGTTGAAGGAATTTCTTTGTTGTTGAAAAATTTCGCCATGGAGGTGTAAAAGATGAGTATGATACTCACTTATGTTGCAGCAATGTCTTTTGGTTCAGCTCTTGATCATCCACATGTTTTTGGGATGATGTACTTGTGGGTATTTGAAAAGAAGAGTTGAAGTTGCACATGTACATAGAGGTTGTATGTGTAATTAGCGAAATGTATATAATTCATTGTACATGATACATACATGTGTTTGTCAAGATGTATCTTGTTGTTTATCGACTTATGTCAGTTGTTTGCACACTTATTACAGAGTTTGTGTGTCATTTTTATAGCACATTTCATTGTCAACTGGTTTTTGATGTCGTATGTTGCACAAGATGCTTTTTGGTGTCGTTTGGTGCAGAGAACAAAGTGTCAATGCAAAGCAGTGCAAGATTCCATGAGTTGGAAAGGAATGCAAGCAAAGAGGGAACAAAATTCAGCAAGTTTCATTGCTGGTTTCAGTATGGCAGATTGGTATGGCAAGAAAACTTGGTCGGGATTCAACACAAGTACATGGCTCATTCAGCAAAATTCGCCATGTCAACAGTTGGCAATTCAGGGAAATTTTTGAAGGATGAAGAGAAGAGGATGTTGTTATTCTCTCATTTGCTGTACTACAGTTCAGCTCAACATTTCAGTGAGCTTTTTGGGACCAAAAGCTTCTCATTTGGGAGGTGTGATCAGGAGCTCAAGTCCAAGCCATGGAAAAAGGCTAAAAAATGAAAGTGCTCAGAATTTCTCCAAAATAGATCGAATGGAAAGTGCTCTTCAATACGATCCCAATGCCACAAATGACACTCAAATCTGACTCCGTATGAGGAAGATATTCAGTTTTAAAGATCCGCCAATTTCAATTAAAAATGCCAAATTTGACTTTGGGAAAAAAAGTATTTTTATTAAAAAAAGAATATTCCACAGAATATTCTGGGAATATTCTGTGGAATATTCCATAAAATATTCTGCAGAATATTCCGCTTGTGGCCAATTACAAAATGCCACGTGGCTAGCCCGGAGGCTGCCACGTGGGCTCCCAAAGCGGATTGAAATGGCATGTTCAAAAATATGTTAATGCACTCGACAGGATTTGAACGTGGGTCGGACAGCCCCCTCCCACATACAACCATACGCTCGGGACCACGGCGCTAAGTAACTGGGCACGCAATGAAAACGTGTTGTTAAATGTTTAATGGTGGTTGTTAAACGTATTTCAAAATGTATTACGTGGGTTTTTAACATAGTTTTCAAACTTTAATATGCCATATTATAAACCCAAAGTTCATTCAATTAAACTCCGATCAATGCGTTTACGTGGAGTACACGTCAACACACATTTCAGTGGCAGTTTCGGTGAAGTGCCCCAAATTTAGCGCCGCCTCTATTTTGTCGGAGCTATCTAGTCGTTAGCCGGACTTAGCTGGAGAGAATCTAGGCCAACTTCAGTTAGCCATAACTTTGGCTAGGAAAGTCCTTTTTGGACGAATTTTTTATTTTATTTTGGGTCTCTTTGACATTCTGGAGCTTTTGGATGTGTTTTCAAATCCATCAGGGCACTCTAACAGAGAATTTACCAGCATTTTTGGTCGTGGAGCCACTAGGGCCTAAGGGAAGAAGAGCTGTTTTGGACTACCTTCATCCAATGGAGGTGATTTTGTAGTCATTTTATACTGATTTGAGCCTTTTGAATCTCATTTTGCAGTGTATTTTTCCCTTTGAGGATTCTATACAGTTGTATTCACATTTTGAGCAATTTAATCAAAGAGGACAAGCCCATTTTGGGAGGCTTGATCCAGCAGAGGTAGCCCAAGAGAGGGGTGAACCGCTTAAACAATTATTTTCTATCATACTGTATAATTTTGCTGCATATTTTCAGATTCTGCTACTTTAAATAGTAAATTTTTATAAGCAAACTTTTCCCAAGCTGGTTTAAACAGAGAACAAAACTTATCAGTTCATCTTCAAACCTCTACACTTCATTTGCAGAATATGTATACTTGCCTATTCACACATTAAAGTTGGATCAATGAATACTTTGCAGTTAAAACAAATACTTTCATTGATCGGATCTTTGTGATTACATTTTATTTCTTTAGGCAGAGTCTGTAGAAGGGCCAGGTAGCCTCCGGATTCATCCTTTCTAGTAAAGGTGAAATATCCGGTGAATGCCCCTACAGTCAATCTCTGTATGAGAAATTCTTTGTTCTCACGATTTCAGATCAACCAAGAATCCCTACATAAGGAGGATGGTCACAGTCCTCGAAGAAAGTAAAGTCATGGAAAGTCTATAAATTTCAAGATTTATCTGAATATTTAGAAAAGGATAGAAGGGCTCAAAGGATTCTTATGGAATCAATCAAAGTCCTTACATCCCTCTGTCTATGAAGGATTGGAGACATCAAGAGAATATATGATAAGCTGAAAGAATAAAGGGATATATTCATAAGATATCAACTGTGAGATCTGGAAAAGATTATAATATGGACAACGTAACAAATAAACAAGAGAATTACCTCATTCAACTTGTGGGTTCTATGCTAGATGGAAAAAGAAAAATCAGGGAAAAAATGTTGAAAGATAAAAGTCTCAACCATTTGCAGAATAAAAAGGAAAATTTAGTAAAAATGGAAGACTTATGGACATTACAAGAAAGATAGTCCTAAAGGGACAATCTCAATAGGAGAAAGAAAGGAATATTTTAACACCGAAAAAGAATGAAGGAAGATAAAGAAAATAAGTTCAAGGAAAGTCACGCAAAATTATGAATAAGGAATTGATTCTTGTTGGATATATGATAGGAAGCAATCAGCTCCGGAAAAAACCTCTTTGACAAATGTTAAGAAAGCAGTAATCAAAGAGCAAGGATCATCATAGAAACATACTTCTAGGATGTGATGACACAAACCAAGGGAATGAAGCTATTCATTCCTAAAAATTTCTATAGGATGACTCAAGGGAAAAAGGGTAAAGAGGTATGTATATATTTATATAATAACATTGGATGTTGTGAATTCGTGTCATATGATTGTAGGTAATGAACTTCTGTATTTAGAAGTATGATATATGGAGGAGTATCTCTCAGTACACGGACATAGGAAATCAACATAATATGTCCTCATGAAATATGAGGTGGTTGTATATGAACAAGAAACTAGAAAGGTTGTAAGTCCCTAGAATGTGCAGAGAGGAAGAGATCATGAAATGCAACCATGTCAAGATGTGACTAAGAGATCTCCTAGAAAGATATGTAGACTCTGACGGAATTCTGGTAAAGAAGAATACCTTTGGCAAAAAGCATATCATTAGGAGATGTGACAACCTGTTTGAAGGAAGCCTATTCCTACAAGAAGATGTCATGGTGAAATATCATCAGTAAGGTAACTTTCATTCTAAAAAGTTAATATGAATATGTTTATCTGGATAAATCTGTGCAGGGCTACTAATCATGAGAAAGGATGTATGATACTTGGAAATGATTTGAAGGAAAGCAACATGACATAACAATGGACCAGATAAAGGAAGTCTAATGAATCACTCTGATAGATGACATGACTCAGGATGGAAGTGATGGATGATCTATGCCATATGAAGCTAAAAGTTGGAGATTCCTCAATATCGAAATTCGTGACATCGAGAACAAGAATTCTTCATGAGAAGCTGGGTGTCTCACCATTCATGTTGGAGGTCCCTGATTAAGAGGGAGCCTAAAGGTAAGTTTATTACTTGGAATAAAATTGGTAATTCCTAAGGATGAGCTTAGGTACATTCTTTGCATAAGAATGAGGACATTCCCTTGTGGAATAAGGTCCTCCCTGGGAGGGAGAGATAGACACATCATTCGGTCTTGGGAAGACAGAATGGAGGATTGGGTAATCATTTGGAATTCGATACTCTTTGAGAATGTGATCGGGAATTCAAGATAAGAGTAGTCGGGGACCGATATTCTTTGAGGGCTAGCTACCCAAGAGAATAATAGTCCAGGAAGGTCATATTTTGGGAACACCCGAGTGGAGTATGTACCTTGGAGAGACAATGACGAAGGTGTCTATAAGGCATGTGTCTCGCTAGCATTGAAGCCCATTGTCTCGTTGAAGAGATGGGGTTGTTTGATATGAAAATGTGAGAACTTATTATTTCAAATACAGAGATAGACTGTTGGGGCATTCACTGGTTATATCACCTTTCAAAGAAAGGATGAAACCAAAGGCTACCTGGCCCTCAAACAGACACTGTCTAAAGAAATAATCAGTAAACACTAATGATCTAGTTATGAAATAATTTTCTGCTGGTTCAAAGTATTCATTAACCATAAACAAATGTATGCAAGATTTAACATGTGTTTTTCAATTGGAACAAAGTGACTTTGATGAGTTTATGTGTCTTTTTACATGTAGGAGGTTTGTTTCATTTTACTATTTAACATATGTAATTCTGAAAATAAGCAGCAATAAACACACAACATATAACTCAGCATATGATGAGGCAGTTCATCCCTCCTGGGCTACATCTGCCAGGTCCAAGTCTCGCAAATGGGCATGTCCTTGCTCTTATTATGCTCTTATATTGGTTATAAAAAGTGTAGAAAGCCTAAACAGGTGAAATTAGTTGCATAAATGGATTCAGAGTGTTGAAAACAATAAGAATCGATTATAGATTCACCTTAAACAGATAACCATAGCCTAGCACATCTCTCCAATCCCCAAGCCCTAGTGGATATTCAAGCTCTCTCACTGATAAAACACCTAAAGAAATGATTTGATAGCTTTGAAAACTACTCCAGTGGCTCTGTAATGCTCCAAAACCCCCCCCAAAAAAAAAAATTCGCTCCAAATGGACTCTCCTAGCAAAAGTTATGTCCAACAGAAGTTTTGACCAGTTTAACCTTGAAAAGCTCCACCAAATTTGGTGGAACTACCAGTTGATGCCGCTAAATCCGGATCCGGTGCTAAATTTGGCACTCCGCCAATAATTCGCCAGCCGTTGGGGGATAATGGATAAGGGGCGTGGATCCATAGGACCGCACCCGTCGACGTATTCAATGGAGCACTTTGAGTTATATATGGAGGCATTAATGTCAAACCATATTATAAAACTATTTAATCAAAATCCCGATCCACAATTCATGTGACCTGTTGTATAATTTTTATCCACCGGAAGTGTTAGCATTGGGTTCTGGGCACGTGGTCTTGTGGTTGAGGGGCTAGCCCCTTTACGACCCCGCCCAACCGTTCTTCAAACTTTAAATAGAATTCTACTCCGTTCAATATTAAAAACTAACAGTGTGGTGAGACGGTAAAATGTAGCGTTGTTGAACCTCAAGTCATGGGTTCGATTCCTGTGGTTACCAGAAAAATTTTAATGCAAATTCGTTTGAAATTCTGGGGCCACGTGGCGACCTCCGGGAAGGCCACGTGGCATCCTGTGATTGGCCCATTACAGAATATTCCATGGAATATTTTGTGGAATATTCTGTAGAATATTCTTGAAATATTCTGTGGAATATTTCCTTTTTAATATTTTTTTATCCAAAGTCAAATTGAGTCAAATTGGGCTTTTTGCCTGAAATTGAGAAAATTCAAACTTGAATATCTTCTTCATATAGCATCGGCTTTCAGTTTTGTTTGTGGCTACAAGATTTTTTTGACGATATCTTTCCTGTCATTCTGGTTTGAACCAATTATAAGCAAATAAATATTTGAGCATTTTTCCAATTAGGACATGATCACCTGATCACACCTCCCAAATGGGAAGCTTTTGGACCCACAAAAGCTCTCTAATTAGTGAAACTGATGATTTGGAGACTGATTCTCCACTCTTCCACCCTTGAATAACTGAAATATACCTGATTTCATCAAATGGAGCTTTTCAGAAAATGACAAATTGTCTCTAGAATTAACTGATCGACCATTGCTAAAACTGACTGAGTCATGATGTAAATTCCTAAAATTTGCAGAATAGCAACTATAATTTGCAGAAAACAAATTGTTTCTACACTTATCAAACTTCCAAGATGACTTAAAATATCGTTCACCTTGCAAACTGTTCCCATGGCGAATTCTACCATTCTGAAACCAACTTTGTCCCATGCTGAACTGTGTGCCCTTTTTGCTTGCATGCCTTTTCATCTCTTGGGCTCTTGCACTGCTTTGCATAGACACTTTTTTCACTGCACCGGTCGATACCAAAGGTAACTTGTGCAACATAATGTCATCTTCTTTCAAAGATAAACTGTTATCAGACTAAGACATATCATTAGCAACATCATGAAAAGGAAAATGTACAAAATCTTGTTGTTTAAACATCAACAAAGTCAGAATTTGACTTGCATTAACCATCCTTTTCAATTGACCTGCATGGAGTAAAGAAGATTCCAACTTCTTCTTGTGTGCTCTCACAATGTACCCTTTCCCATCCTTGAACAAGTGATACTTGTTTTCATGGCAATGGAAGAGGGCCTTTCTGTCAAATAAGTAAGGACTTCCCAAAACAATTCCTGAGATATCAAGCGGCACCACATCAAGTTCAACTGTGTCAATAAAATGTGCAGTTATTGCAAAGCGCAATATGCACTTTCTTGAGACTTGTAAGTTTGCATCCTTGCATATCCACCCAAGTGGATAAGGCTTTGGATGTGGAATGGTCTCAACTTTTAGTTGTTTGACAAAATCTTCTGATATGAGATTAGCTTGTGACCCACTATCAAACAGTGTGTCAATTTTTGTATGCTTTGAAATTACCCTCACATGGAAGAGCTCTATCCTCCTCTTTTCATCTTGAGTATCTTTGTGACAATTTAATGAGCTAGAACTGGGAATTATGTCTTGCACCACTTCTTTCCCCTTAATGTTCTTTAAAACCATGGCGATAATTTTTGTCTCATCACCTGAGTCTGACCCTAAGTCTTGCTCAACTGTTGCTATAGTTTTCCATTTTTCTTTGGTCTTGTTTTTGTTTTTGTATTTTCTGGTTTCAACTCAGGATGAAGCTTCCAACAGTGGTCTTCATCATGGCTTGTTTTTTAACAGTTCTTGCAAAATAACTTTCCTTTTTCTTTTCTTGAATTTTCAACTCTTTTTCTTCCTTTGTTTTTGAAATCGCTATCCTCATTCAAGGCATCAAAAGTATTCTTTCCTCTATCTTCTAAATGTGTAGCCTGTACACAGACTTCATCTAAGTTGGTAGGATTAAGCATAAGAATAGTGTGTTGAAAGTAACTGTGAAAACCACCTATGTAATTTAACAAAGTGTCTTGGCTTTGTAAATCTACCCCAAGTAAGAGTGCTCTTCTCCTAAATTCCTGGGTATAGTCTTGGACATTTTGTCCCTTAATATGTCTAAAGTTTTTCCAGTTCATTATAGCCTTCTGGAGATGAGCAAGAGGATAAAATTTCTTCTTTATTGCAATAATAAACTCAGTCCATGATAAATAAATCTTACCATGTTTCTTGATTTCCTCCCTGGTTTTGGCTTCCCACCAAACCAATGTTGCTCCATCAATCCTTAATGAGGCTAATTATATTTTGGTGTCATCATCATGCAAATTTTGAATCCTTAGATAGAACTATAGTTTTCTAATCCAATTATCTAATTTCTCTGCATTAACATCACCATTAAACATTGGCAATTCAAATTTGACATCAAGCTTTAACAAAGGATTTTTACCAGTTGTTTTTGTCTTATGTGACTGATTTATTGAAGTTGAAGAGGATGATGTTGAGGAAGAGGATGTCGAAGGAGATGAAGGATCACCATTTCCTCCATTCCCTTTCTTAGACTTATCCTTGTCCTTCTTTCCTCCTGAAGAATATCCTCCTTATCTTTGGTTTTTAGATCCTTCTCTAGCAATCTTATCATTTCTTTCTTGATAGAGGATCCTTACCATTTCAGTAATATCCAAGAAAGCTTTCCGAAAAACCCTTTCTTCTTCCTTGGGATCCATTTCTTCATGAGCTTCTTCTTCTCTTGAAGACATGTTTGTGGCTTCTTCTAAGGCTATTGAGGGTGAGATAGAAGGTGGAGATAATGGCACCCTGGCCCTCCTTGGTTGTGGATTAGTTTGTGCACTAACCAGTTGTCCTTCCCCTCTTTTTAGTTTTAGCCTAGTAAGCATCAAACTTGAAAACAGTAAAATAATTCTTTGCACACAAATCAAAATTTGAACTCAAACCCGAGCTATGATACTAATCTGATTTGAAAATGTGAGAACTTATTATTTCAAATACAGAGATACACTGTTAGGGCATTCACTGGATATTTCACCTTTCAAAGAAAGGATGAAACCAGAGGCTACCTAGCCCACAAACAGACTCTGTCTAAATAAATAATCATTAAACACTAATGATCTGGTTATGAAAGTATTTTCTGCTGGTTCAAAGTATTAATTAACCATAAACAAATGTATGCAAGCTTTAACATGTGTTTTGCAATTGGAACAAAGTGAATTTGATGAGTTTATGTGTCTTTTTACATGTAGGAGGTTTGTTTCATTTTACTGTTTAACATATGTAATTCTGAAAATAAGCAGCAATAAACACACAACATATAACTCAGCATATGATGAGGCAGTTCACCCCTCCTGGGCTACATCTACCGGGTCCAAGGTTCCCAAATGGGCATGTCCTTGCTCTTATTATGCTCTTAAATTAGCTATACAAAGTGTAGAAAGCCTAAATAGGTAAAATTAGCTGCATAAATGGATTCAGAGTGCTGAAAGCAATAAGAATCGACTATAGTTTCACCTTAAACAGATAACCATAGCTTAACATAGCTCTCCAATACCTAAGCCCTAGTGGTTCTTCAAGCTCTCTCGCTGATAAAACACCTGAATAAATGATCTAATGGCTTTCAAACATTCTCCAATGGATCTGTAATGCTCCAAAACCCCCAAAACAAAACAAAAATTGCTCCAAATGGACTCTCCTAGAAAAATTTATGTCCAACAGAAGTTTTTCCCAGTTTTCCCTTGAAAAGCTCCACCAAATTTGGTGGAACTACCAGTTAATGCCGCTAAATCTAGATCCAGCACTAAATTTGGCACTTCGCCAATAATCTGCCAGCCATTGGGGGCTAATGGATAAGGGGTGCGGGTCCATAGGACTGCGCCCATCGGCGTATTCAATGGAGCACTTTGAGTTATATATGGAGGCATTAATGTCAAACATATTATAAAACCATTTAATCAAAATCCTGATCCGCAATTCATGTGACCTGTTGCATAAGTTTTATCCACCGGAAGTGTTAGTGTTGGGTTTTGGGTGCGTGGTCTTGTGGTTGAGGGGCTGGCCCTTAAGGGTTGGCCCCTTTACGGCCCCACCCAACCGTTCTTCAAACTTTAAATAGAATTCGACTCCATTCAATATTAAGAACTAATGGAGTGGTGAGATGGTAAAACATCACATTGTTGAACCTCAAGTCATGGGTTCGATTCCGGTGGTTACCAAAAAAAATTTAATGCAAATTCGTTTGAAATTCTGGGGCCACATAGCATCCTGCGATTAGCCCATCGTAAAATATTCCATGGAATATTTTGTGGAATATTCTATAGAATATTCTTGGAATATTCGTTGGAATATTTCTTTTTTAATATTTTTTTAATCCAAAGTCAAACTGAGTCAATTTGGGCTTTTTTCCTAAAATTGAGAAACTTAAAACTTGAATATCTTCTTCATACAAAATCAGTTTTCAGTGCCATTCACGGCTACAGGATCGTGTTGATGAGATCTTTCATGTCATTCTCGTTTGAACCAATTCTGAGCAAATAAATTTTTGAGCATTTTTCCAATTAGGACATGATCACCTGATCACTGTTAGTCAAGGCCTTGCACTAGTACAATGCTGGTTGATATGATGCTATACATATGTGATTACCAATCCTATTTTTCTTATGAGGTTCTTTAAGTTTGAAAGTGATCATGTAACTAAATGAATACCTCCCTAGTTAAGAGGGAGTGTTGTGAAGTGTAACTAGGTCAGTCTTCATGATTATGTATAAATAGGATTAAGTGTCAAAATCATGAATGATATAGTTTAGATGGATATGCTCCAAATACCGTGTAAAGAAGCTCTCAAAAATCCTTCAAAATATGTTGGAATACAAGCTCCTAATACAGTGAAAACAACGTTTGAATATAAGTGAAGCAATGCCTCATAAAATGATGGAGAACATAAACTACAAGTTGGCCTAAATACCAGCTGATTGGTCGGCTCAATAGCTGGACAAGTCATATATATAAATGACTGTTATACGGTTCATTTGGAGAATAATATTTGTGGACAAGTCTGAGGTAGGATATCATGGAAAAGGGAGCAACTAATGAGGACAAGCTTGAGGTTGAATAGCATGGAAGAAGGAGCAACTAATGCGGAGTTTAGTGCAGACTGAAGGTATAGATTACAGAGGTGACTGAAGGTGACTGAAGGTTTAGACTACGGAAGTGATTGAAGTCTACAGATTGCAGAAGAAACATAAGAGTGTAGACTGCGGATTGATGAAGCCAGTTTGAGAAGAATACAGTGCGGATACTTACAAGGTTGCAGTGTAGATAATGCAAGGGTTGTAATGAATTCTGAAGTGTAATGAAAGGAAGGTAAATCCATGATTTACCTTCCTACAATAAAAGTATTACTTCTACATAAAATGTTTGTGTCATGTTCATGTTGGTAATTGACTTGATGAAAAATTAACGAGGAAGAATACATAAGAAAACAAGCTCACAAGTAATTATCAAGAAGAGAATTTATATACTCTACAAATTCTCAACAAGGTGGCCTTTGCCCTTGTAACCCAGTACTAATTCCTGCTTCATCAAAAAATTCATAAATCTTGATTCTTTTCAAACATATGCTTTCTTCTTTCTTCTTGCTATGAATGGTCTTCTTATGATGATTTTTTTCTTTTACCTTACCCATTGCTAGTCTGATGGCTATTCGATCCTCTTGCAGAAATGTGAGAAAGGGGCAGCTGTCCCCTTGCAAGATTCATGCTTTAGGTCAAAAACCTTCGTTGAATAACCTTTTTGATTAGTTTGGAAGAGATCACCTGTCCTTTTCTTCTTTGAATGTAGTTTCTTCATATAGGAAAAACAAAGTTTGTAGGGCACCAAATCCACCTTATGACTTTGTGAAACCCTAGGTGACCTAGTGGAGGCTTTCTTGGACTTGGTTTTTGGACTAAGACCTAGAATTTGGGATCATCAAGTGTAAGATAGAGTTTATGATAAACTAATGTATTGACTATCCAAAAGACAATGTACTTGATTTACCTAAAGAGTCTACAGATATAGTTTGAGACCATCAGTGTTTGGGAGTATTTTGGGATACACAACAAAGTTGTTTGATTGGTGGGCTTAGGTAGCAGTGGAGAGTTTTTCAGGAAAAAAAAAATAGAGGATTTGGGCCAAAGGTGAAAGCATATAGATAGAAAGAGTGACATAAGCCACTAATGGGTTTTCTGGGACTGGTAAGCAGAGCTAGACATGATGGAAAGATGAGTGAAAAATTATCTTTAAGGATGACAAAGGTAGTGAGATTTCTAGAACTCACAATGTCTATAAATTTTTTTTCTAGAAATCTAGGGAAATCATTTAGTCACCTATGAAGGAAAAAATTACTGATGATTAACAGTGGCTCCACTTGGGGAGGGCAGCTCCTTTTTAGGAGGTGTCCAGAACTTCAGATTTCTGGCTTTATGGAGACCCGTGCCTCACCCATTGGGCAGATGTTTACCTCTTTCTCTTGAAAATCCTTGTTTGAAGCTTAATATCTCAATAATTTGAAAGACATTATTATCTCAAATCCATCTCTACCTACCAAACCTACTTGCCTAACATTTTTTCTTCTTTAGTTTCATTTGGACTAGCAACCTTGACATATTTTTGTTTTTTTGAAAGAAAAATAAACTATCTACTTCTACCTTATTTCTTCTTGGAGCTCATATTAGGCTAATGAACTCCCTTGATTCTCTACCTATACTATTCAACTATCAAGGTTAAACTATTTGACAGGATTTATTCACTAAGCTACAAACATGAAATTGAAAACATGGCTAAATCAGGATTAGATAATCTAACTCACCATGGGTTTGTGGCATAAAAACAAGCTAAACACAAATGTTATTTTTGTACAAAATAAGACTAGAAAAATCAAGGCTAGGATACACTGTTTGCTACTCATCCCTATTTTTCTCTTTGGTTCTGTTTTAGGCATGTGGAACCAGTATCTTTCTTCCCTAATCTATCTTTTGACAAGTCAAGCTTGAATAATTTGACCCACTATCTTTCACTAACTTATCAACAATAAATTTAAAACATATTTCAGCCATGATTAGGCTATATGGCTGAAACAATACTCCTTTATGCACTAGTAGTGGTATTTAGACTTACACACTTTCAGTAGTTCTATTTTTTGGGTATGGGGCTTTACCTCCTTTCAAATCTGCCTTCTTTTCCATTTTTTTCTTTTTTTTTCTTTTTTTTGTGATTTCTCTCAATACATTTTCATCAAACAGTGATATGTAAAATGAATGACAAATTCCAACTAAGACTTAGGACTCTTGACAGAAATAGTCCTTGAGCATCCTGCCATTTACAAGACCTCCAAAAAGTTCTTCTCCATTAAGCCCTTGTAAAAAGAAAGCATTATGACCTCTAACTGACTGAATAAGGTAAGGGCCCTTCCACAAATTCTCAAATTTACCATGTTTACATTTGTCTTCCCTCCTAGAATCCCACTTTAGTATAGTGTCTTCAATGTGGAAATTATTAGCTTTTGTTCTTCTATCAAAGATTTTCTTTATGCTTTCTTGCATTGCCTGAGTTTTTTTATACACTTCTTCCCTTGTCTGCTGTAAATGAATGGTTTGGTTCAGCATTCTTTGCATTTCATTCTCTTCTGATTGTAATTCTTGGAGAATTCTTACCACCGAGACTCCCAAGGATATTGGAAAAATGGCATCCATGCCATACACTAGTTGATAGGGAGACATACTGATTGATTTCTTATTGGTCAGTCTCTCAGCCCATAGTGCATGTATAAGCTTGCCATGCCATGCCTTTTGATTATGTTCTAGGAGCTTCTTGATGATATTGACCAAGATTTTGTTAGAGGATTCAGCCAACCCATTACCCTGAGGGTAATAAGCTATGGAATTTCCTAGTGTGATGTGATATTTATTACAAAATTCAATAATATTTTTGAATAAAAATTTAGCAACATTATCTGTGATGATATTTTTGGGGCAACCAAATCTAGACAAAATGTTTTTCTCGAGAAATTTGATAATGACTGAATCAGTGGAATTTCTAGAGGGGATGGCTTATATCCACTTGGTGAAGTAATTAGTGGTGGTGAGGATCCACTTATGTTGTGCAGATGAGGGGGGGTGAATTTCTCCAATGAAGTCTAGACCCCATTGTTGAAAAGGAGCTTCAACAGTAATGGGATGTAAAATTAAAGGTAGGAGTTTTCTCTTGCCATCAAAGATTTGAAATTTATGACAAGTCATGACTAGTTGGTGGGTATCAAAGAAAAGGGTGGGCCAATAGTAGCCAGCTCTAAGGATTTTGTTGGCTATGGTTTTTCAGTAAAGATGGCCTCTACACTCTCCTTCATGTAGTTGATGCATGATATTACCTACATCATCCTCAAGCAAACATTTAAGTAGTATACCAACATGATTCTTCCAATATAATATCCCATCTAAGATGAAAAACTTCAAAGCTTTTTGTTTTAAGAATCTATATTTTGTCTTTGATAATGTAGGGGGAGCATAAAGATAGAAAAGCACATAGAGAATATCAGCATACCAAGATGAATTCAGAAATTCTTCTTCAACATGGGGAACATGGTATTCTTATTGTTCTTCTAAAACATCAACCATGTTCATATCTAAAACATTGAAATTTGACTCAGACATAAGTTTTGTAAGTCCTTGTCCTTTAACCAGTCTTGTGGGCCTAATTTCTATGTCATATTCTAATATAATTGCAATCCAGTTTCCTCTTTTACCATCAGGGTCTTGATTTAAAATTTCCTTGACAACCGAGTGTGGGACAGAAGAAATGACATGAGAATGTAGGATATATACTCTAAAGTCTTTCAATGCTTCGATCAAGGTAAAGCCTTGTTTCTTCATGATGTTGTGTTTTAAAGGATCATCTCTAAGGGCCTTACTAAAGAATGCTACAGGTTGTTCTTGTACCATCATGTTCTTTTGTAGTAATACTGCAACAATGGTATGTTCAGAGGCAAATGAGAAAATGTAGAAGTCTTTGGTAAGATCAAGGCTGATTAGAACTAGTGTTTGAGTGAGGGATAATTTGACCTGATCAAAGGATTGTTTGGCTTCTAAGGTCCTTTTAACCCCTATCTCTTTTTTAAGCATGTTTGTAATATTCCTCAAGAGTTCGACAAGATTAGGGATGAATCTCCTTAGAAAGTTTATATTCCGAATGTAATATTGTAGCTCTTTAATGTTTCTAGGATGGTTGATTTGTAATATGCCCTCAATCCTTTTGGGGTCTATTTTTATTCCTTCTTCTGAGATGATGTGACCTAGGATTTTTCCTTCCTGGAGACCAAAAAATGTTTTCTTAAGATTCAAGGAAAGGCCATATTTTCTACATTTTTCAAAAACATTCCTTAAGTGGATTAAGTGTTCCTCATCAGTCTTAGAGTAAACAATGATTTCATCAAGGTAAATGACTATGAAGTAGCCTATGTCTTCGAAAAAATCTATATCCATGGCCCTTTGGAAAGTGGCCCCTCATTCATCAATTCAAATGGAATTTTAACATACATGAATGTACCCCAAGGGGTAGTGAAAGCAGTTTTTTGTTGATCACTCGGGAACACTAATACTTGGTTGTAACCGGAAAAACCATCAAGTAAGGAGATCCTCTTAGAGCCAACCACCCTTTGAAGAATGTGATCCATCTTAGGCAAGGGGTAGTTATCCTTTAAGGAGGATTTGTTTATATTTCTAAAGTCAATGCAAAGCCTAATCTCCCTACCCTTCTTCCTAACTGATACAAGGTTTGAAACCCACTCTAAGTATCTAAGGGAAACTATGATCTCAGTATCATACATCTTTCTGATTTACTTCTCAACTAAAGGTTATAGAACAGGGTTGATTCTTCTCAATTTTTGTTTTAAGGGTTTCTGATTCTCTTTAAGAGGAATTTTATGTTGAATAATGCTTGTGTCATATGATTTTAAATCCTCATATCCCCATTCAAAAACATCTCTAAATTCTTGGAAAAGTACAATATATCATTGTTTTATGTGAGGAGGAAGATTTCTGGAGAGTTTGATCATTTTTGGTTCCTTTAGGCACCCAATGTTACATTCCTCTACATCCTTTTATGTGGATTCCATTTTTGGTTTCTTATCTAAATCATTAAAGTCAAAAATTTCGTCTAATGGTGTCAGTCTTCTTAGTAAGGTATCATCATTGCACTCCAAAACCTCAAGGTCCTTTGGTCTGGATCCTCAAACACTTCTGCCTCATGAGGAGGTGTAAGCAGGTTTATATCAACAAAAGGTGGCAGCTCTATTTCTGAGATCCTTTCTTTTGTAGAAACATCTTCCTTATGCCCTAGACTCGGTTTTTTCAATGTAAATTCATTTATATATTTCAAAAAATCATCAATTTGTTCATCACCCACAAATACTTGCCAATAGTCAATGTTATCAGGCACTGTTGGCTGGTGTTTGACTTTGACAGTGTATTGTTCGCTTGCAAGTGGTATTTGACAATTGCTAGTAGCAAATGCAAGCTTGTTTGCAAGACTATTTTGAGCTCTAGGAATGTAAACTAGTTCATATTTCTCAAAGGTTTTGAGGAGATCCAAAGCTACATTTATATACTCCCTTAATCTTGTATTCTTAGCTGAATACTCACCTCTGATTTTTTTAATGATTAGTTCATAATCTCCTTGAGCAGAGATTTTCTTAGCTCCTAAGTCTTTGTGCAGGTGTAGGCCAAGGAGGAGAGCCTCATACTCTAAAATGTTATTAGTACATTGAAAGTCTAGTTTGTAAGAATGGCCCTCATTAGTGTTATGTATCTATACACCAGCCCCTAATCCAGCCTTGCCACAAGATCCATCAAAGGTCATGTTCCACAGTTTTTCTATTTCACCACTTTGTTGTTGTTCGGGGCTAATAGAGTTTGGGATAATATGTTCTTTAGTTAAGGGTATGCTTGGTTGTTCTGGTGGCACTATATATTTTTTATTTTCACTTACTTGTTCTTTAATGTCATTTTCATTAAAAAAGATGAATGAATATAATAGACAGGGGTGTTGTTTGGCCTATCCAAGTTACTCATTGTATACTTCATGTGTGACTCTTGGTAAAGTTTTCTTGTTTGGTTTAAAATAGGGATAGTAGCATAGGACATATCTAGTTGAAGGTTTCCCTGAATTTTGGCTCCCCAAGATCTGGAAAAAAACATTCCATACTTAGGGGGAATGTTCGCCACTACTATGTCCATGACAAGACTTTTAGCGGGAATCTGTGCTAAATTAACACAAAGAACTTTGATTAGGCCCAAACACTTAACCCTACTTGAATCAAATGAGTACAATTATTTGTAGGGTTTAGTGATTTCTAGGCCTAATCTCTCCATCAAAACTTTAGGCATGAGGTTGTGTGAGGCTCCAGAGTCCAACATAGTATTGTGTAATATTTTGTTGTGTATGTTTAAAATTATATAGAAAGGAGGGAAAGCTCCTTCTTGATACTTTCCTTCAACCTTAGGTCCAAATAAAAATTCATGACCATCATCAGTTAAATTTAGCGTGTTAGTATCATTTCCTAAGTTTAATACCTTCAACACTTGGGATTTATACACTCCTTGGGTTACTAGTTCTGTCAAAGGCATGGTTATCTTAATTTTAGCAATCTCCCCTTCAAAGCTAAAAGGGACTTGGGTTTTAGACATACTTGCATAAGTTTTGTCTACCACAGCCTTCTCGATAAGTTTGATTTTCTGATTTTGACCAGGGGTTTTAGATAACAGAAATTTTTTAGGGCCACTAGTAGAGGTACTAGGGTATCTTGTGTCACTACTTCACTGGCTGATTTTTTCTTTGTTTTGGTCAGTTTTCTTAGTTAAGCTATTTATATTGTCTGATGTTCCCTTAGGACTGTTTTTTGGAGTTTTCTTAGCAACAATATCAATTGGTTGTTTCTTAGAGGCTTCTTGGTTTCTTTTATTCCTGAGGTCATATTGCCTATGGACTTCCATAATGGCATTTTCCAGTCCTGATTGGTAATCTTCAAATTTTTCACCATCTGTTTGAGTTTGATCAAAAGAAAAAAGACCTTGTTATTCTTCCGTGAGAAAATCTTCATTTTCATTATCAGAGCTTATTAGGTTTACATTGTATTCTTCAGGTTCTATAATTTCTCCTTCTTCATCTACACAGTTTTGTTGAAAGGGAGGTCTGATTTGTTGGTAATTTTCCCTTTGTTTGATTTGGGGAGTATCTCTTCTGAATTTTTGAGTTCTGTTTCAGTTTTGGGAATTGTTTTGATTGTCCCTAGGAGGTGCCATTTTATTTAGATTTATATTTTCTATCATTCTCTCCACAGCCCTCATTAGGTTGTTTATTTTTGTATCAGAAGAGGAGGTAGAGGGCATGATTTCATCCTTGTAGGTTACTCTCCTTTCTGATTTCAGCCTGGCTCTTTTTTCAATCAAGTTTACTTCTACAATAATAACTTCTTTTTTCATTTCCTCTAAGGTTTCAGGGTCCCTTTCTCTCATTTGGAAAGTCATGTCTGGGTCAAAACCTTTAGGGAATTTCATTAGTGCTAGGCCTTGTGGGGGTTTCATGTGAGGCGGGAGGACATTATACACACTGTTAAACCAGGTGCAATAGTCTTGCACACTTTCCCCTATATTCCTTTTAAGTTTATTGTATTCAGACATGATTTGGAGGGCTTTTTCTTGATTTCCCATTTGTTTATAAAATTTTGGTAGAGGGAACGGAGGTCATGTATTGGATTAGGAGTTAATGCTTTGAACCATTTTTTGGTCTCTCCTCCTAGGATTTGTGCAAATATTCTCATATTAATGGTTTCTTCCTCTATCTCCATGTAATCAAAAGCATCATTGATTCTATCTACATGTTGTTGGGCAGTGATGGATTCAACCCCTATGAAATGAGGAATCTTAGACTAATAGTCATTTGGAAAAGGTACCAGGGGTTGAGGTAAGGCCAAGGGTGCATACCAAGATGCCATGGTGGGAGCTAATGGAAGAATTAAAATAGGTGGGTTTGTGATAGGAGGGTGTATGATGAGGTGGATTAGTTTGCACAGTGGTGGTATGGATGGGTGTGGTGGAAGTAATTGAACCAACAAACTGATTTTGAGTAGACTTGGTATGGAAAGATTTGAAGTGATGGAGAAGTTGAAAGTGAGGTGGTGTGGAAGGAGAGGCTTCTCTACTAGAACTATGGTGCAAATATAAGGGTTTAGGGTTAGTTTGGTTGATATCAGTTTGAGGCCTATTTCTGAAGAGGTTCCTAGTATGATGCAAGTCAAACTAGGGATATTGCAAAGCTGTAAGATGTTCAGGTATAGAACTTTCTCTATGGATGGTCCTAACAGTGGTTAAGCTTCCATATCTAGAATTTTTCCACAAAATCTTCTCTAGGTCATCAACTATGTTGGGAGGGTTTGGGTCCGGATGAGATCTGGTACTAATCATATGTGAAGCCATATTTCAAGTTTCAAAATTCAGAGAGGCTGAAAGTGTTTAGGATTGTTTCTAAATGCTGACCTCTCTTAATGCTTGTTACTTATTACAATATATGAATGGGTTCATAAGCTTCTTAGGGCTGGTGTGAAACAAATCTAGGAATCCAAATGAGTGCTAACAAAGTAATAGGCCTATTGGAGGCTAGTGGAGTCACCATGTGGATATTTTTTTGTTGTTTTAAGGATGTATGTTTATGGTCCACCAACAATAACTGAAAAGAAACCAATCTAAGAGAGTTTTGGGGTTTTCTGAGTCTCTTAAAATTTGTGAGAGTGTCCTATAACTGAGTCATCATTTTTCTAGGATGATAAAACCAATAGAGTCTGCTCTTTTGCTGATAGTGTGTGTTCTTAATAATTTTATGAGGGTATATGAAGTCCTAAGGTTTACTTAGCTTGTCACTGACTCAAAAGGTCCACCATGATAACCATTGGGTTAGTGTGGTGATGAGGTAGAAGATAAGTCACTGGATACTATCAGTCAATTTTCTAATCTCAATAGAAGGTTTAAATGAGTGTATAGGAGTTTGCTAGTCAAATATATACTCTGAAGGTCCCACCGTGATCGCCAGAATCTTAGGGTGGCGATGAGGTGGAAAAATGATCACTAGATACTCTTAGTTAAGGGATTCTAGATTTCTAAGGAATACTTAGATTGCTACTAACTCAAAAAGTCCCACCGTGATCACCAGAATGTTAAGGTCGCGTGATTTGGCAGATTGGAAAACCAAATGACAGGGTAACATGGAACCATTCTTTGGAGTTCGAGGACCTAGCCTTCCTAGAATCAGAGAGGAATCTATCTATTGGGTGCAAAGGATTTGTTATTTTTTCTCTAGGGTTTTGATTTTAGGCTAGTTATTAGGTGTAGGTTTTGTTGATTGTTTTGGTTGGGTAAGATGGTCAAATGGAATAGGTGGAGTGAGAGGTTGTCAAAGCCATTGGGCTATGGAGTCAAATGAAGTCAAGAGTGTCTAAATGATGAAATAGAGTGTGTTGCAGGGCCGATTTAGCAAGGTTAATGGATCCTTAAGGTGATGTATGAGGTGTAGTGAACATTAAGTTTGGGAAAGACTAATAGGTATTAAACATATATAGTTTAAAATTTACAATTCATGAGGTAGGGAAAACCATTAAGCTCAATAAACAATACTCTAAAATAATAAACATCTAAGAGAAACGTTCCAGTGAAACATAGAAAGCATAAGAGCTTCTAACTTTAGAAATTCACCGTCAGATTTTGGGAAAACACATAAGACAATAAAAATAACTCAATTTATGGAGAGGGAACTCCTAAACAACATGTATCAAGTTATTGGGAACTTTGAAACAAGTTTGTAAGCAAGGACAAAGGGCAAGATCGAACGAGACCTCTTTGACTTAACCTAACAATCAATATTTCACAGAAAGGCTTCAAGCTAGAGTTTTTAAAACTTCAAATAAGCAAGGCATACCATGAATCATAATTGTAAGCTAGCATACTAACCATACATGAAACAAAAACAAGTTTCTGGTGGACCTAAGGAACAATCAAGAATTCCTTAAGATGGCCAAAAGAGAAAACATCAAAGCTATAACAAACAGGAGGACTAAGGTGCCTCAAAGAACATGTATCAACCTATAATTTTCTATTTTACAGTAGCCAAGAAACATGAAACATAATGATAACAAAGGAAAAAATAGAAAAATTAGGAAGACATCACAATTCACCAAGCTATGGAATCCTACAAACAAGCTTCTCCATCATCAAGACATACAAGCCATTCATCCACTTCACAAAACCAATTTCTTCTCCAAGCTCATGAAACCATGTATATTGCTCTTCAAGCTCATCAGATGCCAACAAAATACATAGGGGCCTGATGCTCTATTTTTGGAGCTGTTGGAATAGGGTCTCCCACAAGAGCTATGAAACTGGTCCATTTTGTATATTTTTTATTTTATTTAGTCTAACGTAGGGGTTTTTGGGTGGGTCAAAGTCCCTAATGCATTGTAAGTGGGTCAAAGGTAGACCAAGAGTCCAAAAACCATGGTTTGCAGACCATTGGATGCATAGGCTAAAATAGTATAAGTAGTTGAACCTTTTTGAGTTGTAAGACAGACTTGGACTAAGATTGGTGCGAACTATGAATTAGCAGATCTGTTTGGGTTTTTTTTGGAAAGGACTCCTGCTAGCTGTGTGCACTGAGATCCTCAGTCCTGCTATGTTCAAACCCTGCTACTGTGTGCGCAGGTTGGGTTTTTGGTATTGTAAAAGGATTGGAAGAATTAATGAATGCAAAAGGTTGTTGAAATCTCTGAATCTATTGGCTCTGTGATATCTACTTATGTATGCTCTGTGTCATTTATTTAAGCTGAAAAAATACCTGTGTTACTTGTTTATATTGGGATATAGATCTATTATGGTATGTATGATCTATATTGAGCTTTGCAAGTAACTGTGCTAAGTGCTTATGCTACATTGATCACTGATCTGAATCTGTTTATTAGACTTGATACAAGAATAGTTGCGATTGTTGCCTTATTTTCCTATATCTATTATTCATTACAATTATACATGATATTTTGCATGTGGATGCAGAAGAACTGATAGATCTAGGTTATGTGATATGTGATATGATACTTGTAAAGTCGAACGTAACTCTGCCTAACTTACCTAAACTCTCCCAGGGCACGAAAAGCTGGTTTTAGCACTCTCCCATACTACTTCGGGTGAGATTTTGGCTTGCATAAGCAAGCCACTGCCGAAAGGGCCAGTAATATAGGGGTTTATTGGAAAACCTTAACCTCCAAACCTAGATCAGGACCCCCTCGAGCCAACAAATGATTCTGTTTCCAGGACCTGAAGCATTTTGAGAGAAGGAATGGGTAATGCCAAGTCCATACTAGAAACCTAAAAGAAAAGATATTGATGAATGGTTCGAACAAAAAGTTCAGGAATTCGTAGTGAAAGAAAACCGCAGTAAGAGGTTGACCACTAAAGAGTGGAAAAATAGGTATATTTTCACAGAGATCTATGAGATATTTTTTGTAACCATTGTGATCGAGCTCTAGGAGTGGCTCGCAAGGTTGGTCGAATTTCAGAAGTGTTGGAAGGACGAGCTTGTTACACAATGGACCCCAGAATTGATCCAACTATTAGAAAAGGCTGATAACACCATCACGTGCACTGTAGACCACTGGGTGGATAGCATGCTAGGAGGATTCATGATGGAATTTTATGTTGATCAATTCGTCTCCTACTCCGAAGCAGAACGAAGATTCTTGAAAGGATTTAGGGTTAAGTTTCTAAAGACTTTACCAGCTCCAAATGTTGTGTAACCAGAGCTCATAGGGGCCTCATGCTCTATTTGTGTAACCAGAAGAGTAAATTTGGAGTTGGTAAAGTCTTCACCTACACCTCCACCACCAGAAGACAACATGGTTGCGCACATGAAATTTCCTACCTTTAAGGGCGTGGGAGATGAGGACATGGAACAGTTCTGGTTTGTCGCAGAATCAATATGGACTGCACAGAACGTAGCTAGTGACACGGTGAAGAGGGCACAACTATCCCTTGCCTTCAAAGGAAGAGCTTTGGATTGGTACATGGGATACATCGAACAGCATGCAAAATTAACCACCGAAGAAATCAAGAACGCCTTAAAACAACAGTTCAAGAAGCCTAAGTCCTATTCTCAAATAGTGGTTGATCTAAAGGATTTCAAGCAAGGGCGTTCTGAATCATTATGGGAGGCCGATCAACAGCTAAAGAAGGTGATCGGGGAAGGAGGATTTTAGTACGACGACAGACAACACACGGAGTGGTTCATTGCTATGTTTTTGCCTCACCTATGTGTACCTATGGGTCGCCAAACTTTCGAATCTCCGAAAAAGTCCCTGGAGGTCGCTATGAAGTTAGAAGTTGTGCCCAGAGATGATACCCAACTAGGCATCCAGTAGATCTAAGAAAAACTGGAGGAAATGCACATGGAGATCCAGAACCTGCGAAAGGAACGAGGCACAGAGGCTAGCCCGAAAAGATGGTGCATACGTTGCAGGACGAATGGTCACACCAAGGATAACTGCCCGCTATTAACAGATTACATGCAAACCGGGGGACCTAGTTCACTACGCCCTATGGAAGTGGTAGGACCAAGTGGGCCGGCACTATGGTGTGATTATTTCCGCATTGCAGGGTTGCACAACAAAAACCATTGTCCCCACCTTGTTGCATATGTCCCAGAAGTAAAACAGAAATGGTGCAAGTTCTGCAGGTCGGTAGGGCATGATGAACAGAACTATCGGACATATGATTTGATGATTTATTGAGGGAATATCTATAGGGATAAGTCAGATCCATCCTCACCTAGATCCCTCTCGAGCGCAGGGGGTTCCCCAGCAAGGGGAAGGGGAGGTGGAAGAGGTGGAAGCGCAGGTCGAGGACGAGGGAAACTCATCTGTTATAACTGTGGAGAGGTAGGGAATTTTTCTAGGGAATGTCCAAACCCTACAATACAGACCTGCATGTATTGCATGCAGCTGGACCATGCAATTGAAGACTATCCAGTCTTGATAGCGAAGATGTAGGAAAAACAGCCGACACCTACGCAAAATGTGCAGAGGGTTAAGACCGAACTATGAAACAAATATCCAAGCATGATTGTCGTAACACGTAGTGGGATGGACACCAGGGGGCTTGGGGAGAAAATTGCAACCGAGCCTCTAATCTGGCCAGCAGCTAGCAAATAGGAAGGGTTGGATCTAAAAAAGGAGAAAGAAACATTTATTGCGGCTCGCAAGGACTTTTCCAAGGCAGAGGCATGTACTTCGCAGCCGCCTAAGGACCTCAAGGAAAATGAGGAGGTCAAACCCTTTTTACAAGCATGTATGAAGCTGCTGCTCAACCCGAGGGCTATGGAAAATCTTCAGGCATTGATAGATAGTTGCACAACACGACCTATCCTCCCTCTGGAATTCAAGGACATACATAAACTCTATAGGTATAAGAAACACACCAGCATGGAGATGTGGTTGATTGCGCAGATCGGTGATTACGAGATGGATCAGGTTATTTTGGACATAGGGTTGGATGTGAATGTATTACCTACACAAAATTGAAAACAAATGGGGGAACTTAAGTTGGAATGGTCCACTATATAGCTGCGTATGGCCAATCAACAGAAGATCATTCCATTGGGAAGACTCTCAAATATTGTGGTGGACATCTCATGGGTTAAGGTTTGGGCTGACTTTGAAGTAATTTAGATTGTCAAAGATGCGGACCCCTACCCTATGCTCCTAGGCTTGGATTGGGCCATTGATATGGGAGGCATCATTAACCTAAAGAAGAGAAGCATGGTGTTTTGGAGGTAAATCCCCTCTGTGGATAGAGGCGATCCCTACTAGCCCAGACCGGGTCTAGCAACAATCGTTCATGCTATAGTGCAGGTTCCTAATTGCAAATAAACCAACTAGAAATGAAGGCTTACCTAGAATCCAACGTTGTCGCTTGTAGAGAAAGTAGCGCTCCCATTCCTTAGCTTCGATAGATCACAATCCTCATGATCTCTGTGATCGGACACCTGCACACGCAAGAAACAAAAAAAAACGCAAGCATAAAATCTAGTATATGCAACTATATGTCAGTCAAAGAAGACATAACTTATCATCATAATCAACAACAGAAGTGGAACCATAACCAATAGTCGCTTATCATTAATCAATCAAAGAAGAATAAAACCATAGCTCTGACGTTGAATTCTCCTTCGGAGGGTCGCCAGCGGAACACGTCTCGAAAAATCTTGTTTGGGATGGGACAAACCTCTCTCTTCGGATGTCTCGACAATGATCTCCTTGCTTGGATTTGGCCTTAAGGGAATGAATCAAGGCTCTTGCAGCATAAGGCTCTGATAGCTCTTGGGAACTTGGAGACTAGCTTGCAAATGAGATGAGAAAGCTTTTATAGATGGAGGAAGGGGAGTTGGGATCCCTATAATCATGGGTTTGGCCCTATCCTCAAGGAAGCTTCCCTGAGAGGTGGCAAACCACTTCCTCTACATGGAGATCCGGACCCAAACCTCCCAACTCAAATTAGATACCAGTTTCTGGATCAGTTAGGACGAAACTTCCGCCATTTTTTTTTTTTTAAAACTCCTTAAAATGGCTGGCGTGAGTGTGACTCTGGGACAGAGCGCCAATTGGCGCGCCCTCTTTGAAGGATTTCCCCCATTGGCACGGGTAATGAACTGGCTGCCCACGCCAATGCAAAAAGGGGTGTTTTTAGGGTTTTTCACAAGGAGTTGTCTTCAGGGAAATGAAAGTACATGTTTAGGGGAATGCCATGAAAGTGTTCTCAAGTTATGTCACTGCTCACAGGTCATGGAATAAGCCCTCCAATTGTGCGGGATGGGGAATTGTAGGGACGGTGACAAATTGATGTGTAACACATGGTATTCTAGAATAACGGTACAAGGGTAATAGTACAATTAGATCCGGTGGAGGGTGAACGATACATAGAACTAGTGCGTGACAAAGAGGATGTGGATCACATCTATAAGTTGACTTCATGAGATGAAGATTAGATCAACCCCACAACGAAGGGGTACTCTGTTAGGAAAATGATAGTGACTGTTGCTCCGACTCTGATGGGGAGATGGAGAATTGGAAAAAACTGGTTACATGATGTCTCTGCGCTGTGATGTCTTCGAATCACAAAGAAATTTCGTTGCATCTCCTTAGAGGTAAGAGATCTACCTTATTTCGATGGTTCTGGTATTGTTATGGGACTTTTTATAGGCATTCGAAGCTGAGGTTCCCCAAGGACAACGAATATGGGCCTGTAAGCTGGCCATGCATGGATCACCTGCGCAATGGTGGGTAACGCATGAGAAGGTGTTCCAAGATTTGGAAGAGTGTCAGAATATGATGATCCTACGATTTGAGGCCCCAGCCGACATACGAATCAAAATATTCCTTGGATCCGAAGATCCACGAGAATATCTGTTCGCATGGGTAAAATAATGGTGCAATAGAACTACCCAGGAGTGGGTTCATTTTCTTATTCATGCCCTGGGACCACTTCCCATAGCATGGTACTTAGATGTGGAGCTCCATCGGTGCACCCGCCACTAGGAGGCTTTGAGGGATGAATTTATGGGAACATTTGGGATAATAGGTGGGACAAAGGCACTTGACGTAGCTCTCCGGGACATTGACACTGTAGCATGGGGTGAATCGCACCTGTGTGTCACACCTGAAATACCCAATTGGGATCCATGGACACCAAGCATGATTAAATATTGCAGCCTAGCCCCAAAATAAGATAAGAATGATCCACGAGAGGGTCCTAGCTCAGAATTGAATAGGGTGCGCACAAGTACCAGACCACTCTGGCTGCGAACGGATAGCATTGAGACACACCCCACGTTGGAAAAATTTGGGTATACGAATATTATATCTCCAACAACTCCCACAACAAAAGGGAAGATGCACTCACTTCTCGGCCACATAAGTTATTACAGAAATTTTGTTTGCAAATATGCAGTAATCATAGCAACCCTGAAATAATTTCTCATGAAGGCGGCCCATTTCTGTTGCGATGACACAAACCAAGAAAACATATCTTTGGGTTTGAAGTACTCAGGGCTTCACCCTATGTTGGGGGAATATGCACAAGAGGTGCAGGTGTTTGAACCAGGTGTAGCAGGAATGCCAAGAGCATAGGAGGTGCGAAAAATAGCCATTGGCACAATAACATCTAGTAAAATGAAAAATTTATCGTTTAAAGGAGCGGGCCACTAGCATTTAATGGGGCATATTTTGAGGATTTTTTACCGTTTACCTAATGGTAAGTTCCAAGTCAAGTTTACCCTATCGTTGGATGGCCACAGGCACTATACAAAGGGCCGGATAACTCAAACAAGGGTTCTGTCTCACTTTCATAACTTGCACTTGTCCTCTTTATCTCGCGCGAGCCTAAGCTGTAATATTTTTCAGGTCTGCATTGTCCCTCTCATGTTGGATCAACCTCCCCCTACTGATAGTAGCCACCCATAATCAGGATTCATTTTTCGCGGTAGGATGACAACCACCAACCCAACTGGGCCCTTGGCCCCTACTGTCCCATAAGTTTAGGAAGTAATGGGTATTGGATGTGAGGATGAAGAAGTGCCCCCAACGCTGGTCACGAGGAAGGGAAAATAGTAGTCACAGAGCTCAGAGAAGCCCCCCAAAGCTGCGAAGTGGTCTTCAGGGAAGCCTAGAACCTCCCCGAGGCATGCCAAGTCCTCGCAAGCAACACCTTAGGCTCAGGTTGCATATGAGGAAGCTTTGCCTGCCAATCTGATCAATTGGTTACCTCCCTTCATCCACCCGCACAAGCCCTCGATGCACACACCAAATAACCTTGATGGCCTGGTTACCTACCTATAGACGCCGCTAACCCCAAGAGAAGTCCCTGTCCTGAGCGACCCCTACGGGAAGCTCCATGAAGTTAAATTCGACGAACACGACTTGGGAGATTATGAAGCCTTCCCTGAGCTGACCCCCGCGCTGTACTTTGACACAATTTACGTAGACGATGGGGTCACAATCGTTCCTCCATTCTGGGTAAGTGAATTGGCTGGATTCAGGCTCTTGAACCTGCTGCGTATGCCTAACTTTGGCCATTACAACATCATGAATCGACTAGCCCGATAGCTGCTTGCCCTAGTACACAATAGATGCCTGTGGATTCAGGATAGGGTCCCTATAGATGCTGCCTTGGTTCATTGAATCATGGACCTTCCCATGAATGGGCCACACCCTCTGGAGCATGTAGGCAAGAAATATGAAGGGGAATCCGCTGAGTAAGTGCGTCAGACCTACCATGTGGAAAGAAATACGCAGGGCTTCGTCATAAAATCTATCAGTGACCCGGCTACGCAGATGGGTACCATATTACTAGCCTGCAAGCTAATGCAAAAGTGTCAAGTTGCAACCATCCCTACCTATGTCATTTGACTAGCCGGTCAATCTGCAAATGGGGTCTGCCTCAATTCGGCCCAATACTTATGCGACGAGTTCTTAGCCAACATCCACGAATCACAGGAGCATGGTAAAGCCTTCTTCTATGCTTGGCTACTATTTATTATAGCACTGGTTGCTTGGGAAACCCTCGCGAAGTTAGTCCTTCTCGAGCTCCCTCCAGATATTTGCGAAGGGAACCAGTATGCCCATCTGTGGGATTCCAGGGATGCGTAGCACATAGAAGATAACCAAGTCTTCTGCGTCCTCTTTCAGAGTAGCGTGGCCGCATCCATCAATTCTCGACCTCGGCTATCACCCACCGTATATGACAAGTACAAGAGTATCGCAACATTCCAGGTTACCATGAATAACATTAAGATCCACAACCACAAGGATAAAACCTGGACATCACTTCCTTATATGGTAGCAGATGAGGAAATCGACAATGTGATTGTGCTATGGCCTCCCACCTGGAAGATAAGCTTCAAAACCAGCGCAAGGGGCATTTCTAGTACTAGCACGATGCAGGTACCCCCACCTATTAGCACCAAGGAGACCAAAAGCATAGGGAAAGATTATAGCACAGCCACAAAAAAAGGACACTCAGCCACCACAGGCCACCACAAATAACACTGGAGCCCAGACCCAGGTTGAGTCGTAGTTAGGCACAGAGGAAGTGAACGTCGGAGGTACAAAATGCATAGGCAAGCCTGTCAAGGGACCCCAAAAGAAGCAACACACCCAGCGGAAGGAACAGGATGAGACGGTTACGTTAAAATATGGATATTTCAAACAAATCACAATTTTTGTTACACTGGCCACAGAAGAAAAATGGGTCGCATTAGAGGAGCACCAGAAAGTTGCGATCAACACTATCTAGGGAGATATTCAAACCTTGGAGCTAAAGACAGACACCATTCAGAACAGTGTGGTTCAGGGATGAATTCCATTTACATCTAGCAGTACAATGCTAGCCACGGAGGAAAACCGCCTCTGTCCCTTACCTAGCGCCGCCCTTGTGGTCAATACACTAGACCAAGAGCTCCAGCTTCAAGCAGGTGTAGGGATGCAGCTAAATATTTCCAAGCTACCCCACGCAACATTACAAGGTCTCCACACCATAGTGTTTCAGGAGATTCACCACTGGGACTAACAAGTACACCACAAACTTAGTATGGCCGAACAGACCATCGCACAACAAAATGCAGAGGTACTCTTTGCCGTCGCACAGCAAGCAAAGCTCAAAAATCTGATCCACTAGCTCTACACACAGGTTATGGAAGAAATCTCAGCCGCAGCCACTCCCTGGGCTAAAGTGGAAGGATTGGTCACTGCACTGAAGGCTTCTAGGACAGAAATTCAGGTCATTAAGACTCAATTGAAGTAGCAAATATCTGACTTACAAGCCAAACTGCAGCCCAAAACACCCTTGGAGATATGAGCCCAGTGCGCTGCACTAGTGACCGATGCTACCAACATCATTATAGGACAGATTTCTCAGCGCGTCCGATTACTCGAGGGCACCATGCAGCTTTGGACCAAGATCCAGCGCAATTTGATCCTTCAAAAAATCAATCAAGACTTGCGAAAAAAGGAGGAATCTTTCGAGCAGATCAAGGCTATATTACCTACCTTGGTCCCTGCACAGTGTTTGGCATGATTACAGACCAGCAACACCCTCCAAGATGAGATCAAGGAACTCTGCCATAAGAAGCATGTTATCAGAGAATGCTTGAAGCCTTAGACTTTTGCGGCCTTCCAGCTCTCACAGGATGTTGATATTGCTGTGAAGCGACTAAACCAGACACTGGAGAGTGTCATGGCTCCAATAGAGGGGCCAACCTCACAGAAGCTTGTAGATATTGCACAGAGCGCTGCTACTCAGAGTCAAGAAGTGTTGCCCCCGTTGGTCATAGCTATCACTGCACTGCACATGCAAGTGGAGACCCCACCACCATAGTGACTTGGGGCAAGTCACAAGATTGTTTTGGGGGACTGTTGGAACAGGGTCTCCTACAAGAGCTGCAAAACTGGTCCATTTTGTATATTTTATATTATATTTAGTCTAACGCAAGGGTTTTTAGGTGGGTCAAAGCCCTAATGCATTGTAAGTGGGTCAAGGGTAGACCAAGAGTCTGCAAACCATAGTTTACAGACCATTGGATGTGTAGGCTAAAATATTATAAGTATTTGAAGCTTCTTGAGTTGTAAGACAGACTTGGACTAAGATTGGTGAAAACTGTGAATTAGCAGATGTGTTTGGGTTTTTTTGGGAAAGGACTCTTGCTGGTTGTGTGTGTGGGGATCCTCAGTCCTTCTGTGTGCAGACCCTAATTTTGTGTGCACAGGTTGGGTTTTGGGTATTGTAAAAAGATTGGAAGAACTAATGAATGTGGAAGGCTATTGAAATCTCTGAATCTATTGGCTCTGTGATATCTGCTTATGTATGCTCTGTGTCGTTGATTTAACCTGTGAAAATACATTTGTTACTTGTTTATACTGGGATCTAGATATATTATGGTATGCATGATCTATATTGAGCTCCGCAAGTAACTATGCTAAGTTCTTATGCTGCATTGATCACTGATTTGAATCTGTTTATTTGAATTGATGCAAGAATAGTTGCGATAGTTGTTGTTAAGTCCCTATATTAATAGTGTAGTCCCTTATTATGTTGGTGTATCCCCCCTTATTTTTATTGTTGTACCCCTGTAACCCCCATATTTTTATTATTTTTCCCTTACATTATTATTGTTAGGTCGGCTAGGGTTACACTGTGGCCCCACTAGGATTACATTGTGGCCCCATGGACTCCTATATATAGAAAGGAGATTTTTTCATTTGTATCATTCAAGAATTATTCATTTATGTAATGTATTGGAGGTTCCCCCCTCGAAGTGGCTATTTCTAAGGCATTTATCTCTCTTTTCTTCTATTTTTGGAGCTGGTTTCACAACATTTGGTATCAGAGCTTTAGATTCTAGGGTTTCGCTGCACCAAAACAGTCATCGTGGAATTTCTGCTATAAAGTTTTTTCTATGAAGGTTCAAAAGCTAAAAATTTTAGAGTGCGAAGCTGAAATCTAGAGGAACAACATCGCAAAATTTTAGAGCTTTGTTCACAATATTTTCAGAGATATGATCTGTGGAAGTTAGGGCTTTTTGTAGGCTCCTGAATTTCACCTAAACAGGTCATCACGGTATTTTATCCATAACATTTGTTATAAAAGGTTTCAGAAGTGGAAATTTTTAGAGCACGAAGCCAAAATCCTAGGCACCAGCTTCGCAAAATTTTAGAGCTTGGTTCGCAATAGTTTCAGTGATATGATTTGTGGAAGTTAGGTCTTTTTCAGGCTCCCTAATTTCATTTCAAAGAGGTGATCATGGGAAAATATTCATAACTCTCTCTCTGAGCATTGGATTGGAATGTTGTAAAAAGTGACTGGAAGTAAACATACTATAATTTCTTGTCTATAAATTTGAAAGCCAAAGGAGAAAACAGTGACACGTGGCAAGTCGTACAAATTCGCTCTATTGAACCAGTCCATAATTAGGTCATTATGGGAGATTGGACATAGCTTTGACTTGAAGAATACAAATCAAGTCAGACCTATGGCATTTGAAACAAGCTTCATAGGAATACTACAGAGCCATATTTCAGGTATTGAAGATCCGAAATCACAGAGATAATTTAGTTTCAATATCAAGCTCCTCAAAAGCAAGAAAAAGGTGTGTATTTGGTTTTTAAAATTGCATAAAGTTGGTTTGAAAAAGCATTTTGAAGTGATTCCAAGGGAATATTTTAGAATTTTTATCAGTATTGGGTTCTATAATGCCTCCAAAAAATAATTCCATACCCATTAAGCCCTCAAAAATATATACTATGACGAATGAAGAGGAAGAATTGCAGTATGAGATATGAAAATTACAGTACCAAGTGCAACAAATTTTGATCTTTCGCAGAGCAACCGAAGATGACATAGATGGTTTAAAATAAGAAATGGAAGCTAAGTTGGATGGTTTTAAGGATCAAATAATAGCTAATATGGATGATAAATTAGTGGAATCTCACATCGAGCATTAACAACAAGTTCTCCAACTCTCAAAGGATAACCTAACTTTGGTGCAGAATCTAATGAAACAACAAGAATATCAACATCACATCGAAAGAATTTATGAAGTAGTCATAGAAATAAGAACTAGACAAGTACAATCAATTTCAGAGTATCTCAGCAAGTGGAAGAACTTTCCTGTAGAATATTCCACATGGGGGGATGAGAATTTTATACAGAAGCATCAAGAAATAATCAAGCATTGAGGACAACACTTGTTTGAAGGAGAGGGACATGTTAAGTCCCTATATTAATAGTGTAGTCCCTTATTATGTTAGTGTAGCCCCCCTTATTTTTATTTTTGTACCCCTGTAACCCCCATATTGTTATTATTGTGCCCTTACATTATTATTGTTAGGTCGACTAGGGTTACATTGTGGCCCCACTAGGATTACATTATGGCCCCATGGACTCCTGTATATAGAAAGGAGGTTTTGTCATTTTTATCACCCAATAATTGTTCATTTATGTAGTGTATTGGAGGTTTCCCCCTTGAAATGGCTATTTCTAAGGCGTTGATCTCTCTTTTGCCTTATTTTCCTATATTTGTTATTCATTCCGATTATACATGATATTGCACATGTGGATGCAGAAGAACTAATAGATCTAGGTTCTATGATATGTGATCTAATGCTTGTGAAGTCGAACGCAGCTCTGCCAGACTTACCTACCCTTTCCCAGGGTGTGGAAACCTAGTTTTATCACCCTCCCATACTACTTTGGGTGAGACTTTGGCCTGCATAAGCAAGCCACTGCCAAAAGGGCCAGTAGTATAGGTGTTTGTTGGAAAACCTTAACCTCTGAACCTGGGTCAGGACCCCCCCCAGCCAACAGGAGAAAATGAGGACTAAAACCCTCAATGTGGCAGGAAAATGTCAAATATAATCATAAATATCATTTATGGCCAAGAGACCATGCAAGGTCCAAGGCACATAATATCCCAAGAAATAAATGCTAAAATAACTATTTGCACCTAATTCTAGCTTAATTTTCCTCAAAAAACTCAAAAATATCTATTTTCAATAAATGAGTGTGTTTTGTTGACTTTTGGTCCAAAACACACTAGGCAACCTCTGTGCGTAGCGCCACTTCAACAGAAAATAGGGTCTCTTGCAGCTGAGTTTTGGACCCCTTCCTGACACTGGATTTGGCTCTGTGATGGCTCATTGGAAAGCCTGATGAATCTAATTTCTAGAAATTATTGAGTTGTGCTGAGTGGATTCCATTTAAATTTCCAAAAATCAAGTCTCCCAACACTACTTTGTGCGCAGCGCCTGGTCTGAAAATGAGGGAGAAAGGTCAAATGTTTTATTTTTTTGACCTTTTGAGTGGGTAAAAAAGCTGAAAATGATCTAAAAATTGGTGAACAGACTGATGGTGATGTGAGAAAACAAAATATGAAAAATTTGAGAGCTGAGGATGTACCATTTTTGTGCGTAGCGCCTAGGGTGTTGTGCACAAAGGGGTCAAAATTTGGAAAAAAAAAAAATTGTTCAATTTGTCTCAAAATTTGTGGAGAGGTCCCTCAAGAGGTCTTGGACACCTATTGAGAAGCCTCAGCGAAAATTCCAAGACTGTCATGCACTTTTTCCATTTTTAGGTTTTCTAGCTCTATGAGGGTCTCCTTCAGTTTGGCACAAGCAAGCATGTTTTTCCTTGCATAATGCTTGGTCATTTTCTTTTGTAGGGCAAGGTCCCATTTCACCTTCTTGAAATGCTTGTGATCCTCCTTGTAATACTGAATGACACATTTTGCCATGTCAAAGTCTCTTTCCCACTCCCTAAGCTGTGCATATTTCTCCAAGAGAAGTAATCTAGTGCTCATCGTCTTGTCCTCATTGTCACTGTCTAGATCAATGAAATGAGGCTCTTGAGAAGTCTTCTTGATCCTTTTTCTTCTCCTTACCTTTACCTGTTGCTAACCTTTGTCCATATTTTCCTTGTCGTTGTCTTTGTGCTTGATAGCTTGAGGAGAGATGGCCCTTTGCCTTTTTGAGGAAGAAAACACATCTCTTTTGCCTCTATGGTAGGTGCATGTGAGAGGAGTGATGAGGGTGCCTTGATCTTTGGTGAAGTCACAAGCCTTTTCATCTTTGTCATGGCTTTCATGGGTCACTTCATGCTACATTGGGTCACTGATTTTTTAATCTTTAGCCTCATCATCATCATTTTTTACCTCAATGTTTTCTTCAATATCATATTGGCTCTCAAACTGATCACTACCCTCCTCACTTGCCTCATTTTGGCTCTATCCTTCACTAAGGTCCTCTTCTCTGTCACTTTCTACACTGTCATATTGATTTTCTTGGTCATTTAGAGATTTATTTGTGTCATCACTGTCATGACTATTTCCTTGCTCATCACTGACTGTCTCATTTGTGCCACTTCCTTGGTCACTGTCTGCCTCTTCAAACTTTGTTTCAGCCTCATAATATGCCTGCTCTTGGTCTTCAATTTCTTCATCCTCTCCCTCTGTTTCTTCATTTTCATTGTCTTCATTCATTTCAACACCTTTTTCACTATCATTGGGCTCACTTTTATGCTCAAACACATCTTCCTCTTGGTTGTCTTGTGCACTCTCTTGCTCACTGTCATCTTCATTGTTTTCTTCATAATTAGGCTTTGTCTCTACCCCATTGTCTTTATCATTTTCATCAATTTAATCTTATTGATTAAGCTCTGTACTTGCCTCACTGTTTTTATCATTTTCATCACTTTCATCTCTCTCCTCATTGCTGCTATCATCATATTTTTCTTCACCTAACTCTGATTCTACATTACTATCTTTATCATTTTCATCACTTTCATATCTCTTTTCATTGCTGCTGTCATCATCTTTTTCTTCACCTAACTCTAGTTCTACCTTACTCTCCTTTTCCTCTCCACTGTCATCTGTTTGTTCATAAGTGCTACTGCCATTGTTATCACCTTCATTTGATGCATCAGGAGGAGAAACAGGAGGTAAGTTTCCTTGTGGGGAAGGCATAGGTGGAGATGATGGAGGAGTGGAGGTAGGTGGGTGTGAAGTGGAAGGAAAATTTTGCTGAATGAAGGCTTTGGGATTTGAAAATACATCAAGTGAGATAAAAACTTCCCAAGGGATTCCTTGCTCCTCCAGTTGGTGTAAAACAATCATCTTAACCAAAGAGTGGTGAAAAAGGCTCTGCATTTGGCAAGCATAACTCCTCCGACCACTGAAGCCATTTTTTCAATGCTCCGGTAAAGATAGTATGGTAGGTTTAGAAATTTAACCTTGGTGAAGGGCATTAGAAGGCTTATGTGATAATAATAAATCCTAGAGTACCTCCCCTCACAGGTGAAGTACTTGATAATCTGCCTCAACGGTAGGGCATACCTCTCTAGTAGGTGGGAGAAGGGGAAAACAACCTTGCAGCCTTGTTGACAGCTAGGTTTGAGGCAGGGCTCATAGTAGCTCAAATCCAATTTCTTCTGTTTAAACCATCTCTCACCAATATATGGTATTCATGTGGCTTTAGCAATGGATTCAGATGAGAGTTCAAAATTCACTCCTGCTAGGTTGACTTGATGGTTTTGTAAGCTGAGGATGAACAACCTAGTCAAGTCTGAGTGGCTTTGAACTTTTTTAAGCTTCTCACAAAACTGATAACATCCAACATCTTGAAAAAATGCAAGGATCATGGGAGAATAAGTGATTTGAATGGTGTCTAAGGGCTCAAACCTATTAACCCTTCCTCCCTTGTGCTTTGGCTTTATAGGCCTTTGGTTTTCATCATTGTCGGTATGTATTTCTTCCTCAGACATGGTGACTGGCCTAGAACAAAAGGTTTTAGCTTGTTTGAGAGCCTTTAGGTTAAGAGAGGGTAATGAGTGAGACGAGGGAAAATTTTAGAAAAACAGGGAAAATTGAAGCATTGAAGGAGTGTTTTCAGATTTTTAGAAGTAGGTCTACCGTCACTGAGTGTCTTTACACTTATAACAACCTTTCTCTTGGTAATTCCTTGATCTAGAGGGTCAAAATTTGATTTCCATGCAGCTTAGGGTTTGGTCATATTAGGCCTTTAAATACCTTCCTAATTTATGAAAAAACTACTTGGAAGGTGAGGAAGGAAGCCATTAACCTTGTCTAACCCTTTATAGGAGCTTGGAGGAAAAAATTTCACTTTTGGGTACCTTTGGGAAAATTTGACAAAAACGTTGCAGGAGCGTAGCACCACCCAACTGCGCATTTAGGTCGGGTCGGGTTGGCATTTCTATGTGCAGTGCTTGAGGTCTTCTGTGGGTGATTTGGTCTGGTAAATGGGCCTGTCGGGCCTGTCGGAGCGCAATGCCGTGTGAATGTGTGGGCAGTCAGGGTGTTCTGGGCCTCTACGTAGTGTCGCCCTCCCAGTGCGCAGCGCAGTGAAAATTTACACTGTAGCCACCTCATCTGTGCGCAATGCTGATGGCCAGGTGCATAACGCTAGCCTCAGTGTGCAGCGCCTGCAATTTTTTACCAAACTCGCACAAAATCCTAAAAACTTGCTTTCAATGGCTCTCTCTCTTTTTGCAATGAAAAATGAGGTTGAGGGAAAGGGAAAGGAGGCTTTATAGTCTTTTGAAAAATAAAATTATGAGCCCATCCCACTTTCCTAATGTTGATTTCCTTCTTACCTTTTTCACTATGCTTTTTTGGCCTTTTGGTCCTATAGGTGGCAGAGTCTTTAAAAAAGTGATTTTTTACCTTGTTGGAAGCCTCTTAATGGCTCTCTTGTACTAACAGACCTTTCATCAAGCTCAAACCTATGTTCTTTACCCATTTTGGAAAATTAACCTTATTTATGATGTTTAACACCTGCAAATAGAAAAATTGTGATCAGTTTGACATGCTTTTCCTCTGATTTACATTTTGTCATGTTTTCTTTGTGAAGCAGTGAGAAAAACCTCCTTTCTTGGTGTAAAAACCTTAGCATCAAAAACCCTTTCAGCCTTCATGTATGTCATTAGTGATAAATATGAGGTTTTTTTGTCCTTACCAGTTTTCCTATAGGTAACCTTTTGTGACAGTCCTACAGAAGTGTCACTCAGGGTTGATCTATCTTTTGCAGAATATAACTTGATAAAGAAACCATTTTGGAGGCTTTATTGCTCTTAAACTAGCTACATGTTTGTTCCTTTGATCACTTTTCATATGATGTATGTCTAGTGAGGGATGTGAGTTATTTACACCATTTTTGTGTCTTTCCTTGGGCCACTTTTGTTCTTCCAGGTGCCTACACAATTTCTGCCCTTTGATCATTGTCTCTTTTGAATTTGGACAGCTCATTTTATCAATAATGAACCTATGTTTGTCATGGTTTCCTCCTTGAGAAAATTATTCCCTTATGCTTGCCTCCTTGGACCATTAGAAAAAGCCTCTGATTGTTCCTTTGAGAAGTCAAAAACCTTGCACTAATATTTTTGGTCCTTTTTGTTCCCGTGTTGAAGTGGGGTACTGGTGTTTAGGTCTGCCTCATTTGATCCCTTTAGTTCTCAGATTTTACTTTTTGAAACCTCATACTTTTTGTACCAATACTCTTTACCTTTTTGTACCTTTATTGATGTGGAGTCAATGCCTCTTTGCCAAACCCTAGAGGACAGTTTGAGACCCTTTGAAGCCATCTACTATTATGAAGGAGGATTTTTGTCACCACGTGACCATTTTTGTCTGTCTCCCCAAACTCCTAGGTTTTAGGGCTGCTTAGCAAAAAGTAAATAGTGTTGTCTTCTAAGTTCTCTGAAACTTCTCAAACTCATTCATCATTTCTAAAAGTATTCAATGTTCTCTTGAAGGAGTTGAGGTGGCCTTTTCCCTTGTAACCCTAGTATTGATTCCTACTTCGTCAAAACAGTCATAAATCCTGATTATTTTCAAACATATGCTTGCTTCTTTCTTCTTGTTGTGAATGGTATTCTTATGATGATTTTTTTCTCTTACCTTACCCATTACTAGTCTGATGGCTATTTTATCCTCTTGCAGAAATGTGAGCAAGGGGCAATTGTCCCCTTGCAAGATTCATGCTTTAGGTCAAAAACATTCCTTGAATAACCTTTTTGATTAGTTTGGACGAGATCACCTGTCCTTTTCTTCTTTGAATGCAGTTTCTTCATACATGAAAAATAGAGTTTGTAGGGCACCAAATCCACCTTATGACTTTGTGAAACCCTAGGTGACCTAGTGGAGGCTTTCTTGGACTTGGTTTTTGGACAAAGACCTAGAATTTTGGATTATAAAGTGTAAGATAGAGTTTATGATAAACTAATGTATTGAAGATCCAAAATCCAATGTACTTGATTTACCTAGAGAGTCTACAGAGATAGTTTGAGGCCATTAGTGTTTGGGATTATTTTGGGATACACAACAAAGTTGTTTGATTGGTAGGATTAGGTAGCAGTGGGGGATTTTTCAGGCAAAAAAAAATAGAGGATTTGGGCCAAAGGTGAAATCATATAGACAGAAAGAGTGACATAAGCCACTAATGGGTTTTCTGGGACTGGTAAGCAGAGCTGGACATGATGGAAAGATTAAATAGTGAAAAATTATATTTAAGGATGACGATGGAAGTGAGGTTTCTAGAACTCACAATGTCTATAAAATTTGTTTCTAGAAATCTAGGGAAATAATCTAGTTGTTTATGAAGGAAAAATTACTGATGACTAACAGAATCTCTCTAAAGACACAAATGATGATTCACCATCTCTTCTAGGTGAGGCTCAAGAGGAAATTCAGCCTCAGAATTAGCCTTCACAAGAGAAAGAAAATTTTTGTAGTGTTATCCAAAGAAAGAGGAATATGCCTCCTCTCCTAACTGAAGAATAAATAAATCAGATTCTAATCATGAAGTCAGCCTCTAAAACTTCATGTGAGCATAACATTCCTATTAATTCTCATGCTAATCCTAGCTACCACAGATCAAAAAATGGACCTATAGATCAATTCGAAGAAATTTTTTTTGATAATCCGATATGTCCGATTGGTGACATTACTTATTTTGATGATTTTCCAAAGTTTGATCAGTATGATGATGTTCATGTTCCCCAAACAGAAGCTAATCTTGCAGAAACATTAGCAGCTGGTTTGTGGGAGGAAGTTCAATTTCATCAAAATAGTAATTAGCCAATACATGCTAGCTATGACACTGATGAGGACAGTCAAGAAAATTCGGAAGTAAGTGAAGAATATCTTACTCTTTTTTCTACTTCATTTTAGTCCATCAGAAATAAATTTCATGTGATTAGAAATCAACAGTCTTTCAGTTTTGATGATGAGGTTAGGGAAGATAATAAACGTCTAGAGCATGTTGTTGATGAGAAAATTTTTCCTAAGATGGCTGAGGAAAGAATTTATGACATTGAACTCTCCTCAGCTCCATATTTGCAGCCACCAAGTCCCATTGAATTTCAAATTGCAAATGAAGGCTTGGAAATTGATAATCACATAAGAATTGTTGCACTACCTTCTCAAGAAGATTTTCTACCAAAGAGTGATCCTACTCATCAACATGATGACCCTCACACAGATTTCAGCCCACTCAATCATAATATATCAGGTTTTTTGGAGGATAATATTGCAATATATGATGAGGCTGCCAGAATAGATGATCATGAGGAAGAGGTAAAGTTTCTTGTTCAAAATAACCCCAAGCATAGCCAAGTGGAGGAAGGAGTAGTCTTTAATGAAGTATATTTCTAAAATCCTCTAAGTCGGGTACTATTCCAAGATACTTTGTTGTTTGATTAGAGACATTTGAAGAAGGAGTAAAGTATGTCAGAAGCAGTTTGATGCAAGGTCTAAAGAAAATCTTAGGCACTATTGTTCAAACACAAGTAAGGTGTGAGTGGATTTTTTATTTTTTCAGCACACTAAAAAATATGAACCAAGATCACCCATGGAATCATCTACTTGATTGGCTATATTGGAAGAGAGAGATCACCAAAAGAATATATATCATGTATAGGTTAATATTAGGATAGATTAGGTATGCAAAATAAGCTTAGCACTTTTAGCATATACCTTTAGTTTTATATTTTTTTGAAAAATGAAAACACCAAAAATAGGTAAAAGAAGAAAAAGAGGGAAGTTTTAAAGAAAAGGTACAACCCCATACCCAAAAAAGAGTACTTTTGAAAGTGAGCAAGCCTAAATGCCACTAATTGTTGAAAAGAAAGAATTTTTTTTCAGTCATCTAGCCTAATCATGACTAAACATGTTTTAAATTTCTGCTCATAGGTTAGTGAAAGAAGACTTTTCAAACCATTTAAGCTTGGATTATCAGTAAATTAGATTAGGAAAATATGATGGTTCTCAAATGCTCAAATCTGAACCAAAGAAAAAAAGAGGGATGCCTAACAAATTCTGAATCACGGCCCTCATGTTTTTTAGTTTTTGATTGTACAAAAATAATGTCTATGTGAGGCTTGTTGAAATGCCACAGCACATGGCAAATCAGATTGCTTAATCCTAGTTTGATCATGTTTTGAATTTCATGTCAGTAGATTAGAGAATAAAGTTTGTCAAAACAGCTTAATCTTGAAAAATGAGTAGACTAGGTAGAGAATAAGAGAGTCCATTAGCCTAATCTGAACCTTGGAAGTGATAAGGGTACAAGTAGATAGTTTTTTATGCTTTTAAAATAAAATAATGTCAAGGGTTGGCCAGTCCAAGTGCACCCAAAAGAAGAAAAAATGTTAGGAAAAGTATGATGGGTAGGTAGAATGAGGTTGAAGCATACACTTCTTTCAGATTTTGAGATCATAGCTTTAAGAGAAAATCAAAAAATGAAGGAAGAAGGATCTTCCAAGTGCAAGTAAGCACTGGTCTTCAAAACTTAGAGATTTGAGCTCTGAGGTCCTATACACCTCCTGAAAAGGAGCTACCCTCCCCAAGTGGAGCCACTGTTAGTCATCAATAATTTTCACTATCTGTAGATGACTAAGTATTGGTTCTATATTTCTAAAAACAAGATTCTTGAATATTTTGTGTTTTAGAAATCTCACTGCCTTCATTATCCTTAGAGAATTTTTTTCACTACTCTATCATCTAGCCTTTTCATGGTCACCCTGCCACTCCTAAGAAATCCTTATGGGCTTGTGCCACTCATCTCCATCCCCTTTTCCCACCTATAACTTCATTGGCTCTGTTTTCCCTTGCCCATAACCACACTTGCCATCTAGGGTTTCCTACAAGCCTACCCTTTCCCATGTTCCCTAGGTTCATTGAGCATTGATGTCTCAAAACTATCTCTGTAGGCTCTTTAGATAAATCAAGTACATTGGATTTTGGATCTTTAATACATCAATTTTCCAAATACTCTGTTTTTACACTTGAAGCTTCCAAACCCATTTTCAGTTAAGGACTAGGTCAAATAGCCCTCACTAGCTCAATTAGGGTTTCATGTGGTCCAAGATCATATTTTCCAAAGAGGAGTTTCATTCAGTTTTAGAGTCTGCACATGAGGTAATGGACAAGCTTGACACTTTTGCAGAAGTGTTAAAAGTCTATCAGCAAAAATTGGTGAGGTAGGAGGTCTGCTCCTCAATGAAGACATCTTGCAACCCTACCTACAAACAGTGTAAAACTGTTAGTCAAAGTGAAAGTACAAAGTCAAGTTTCATGATGAAAACAAAGGAGGATTTTTGAAGGTATCACTATGATCAGATATCAAACTTGTGAAAGATGAAATTTCCATGCATCAATGGCAAAATAAGGTCAAAATTCATCATTTCAGTAGCCTGCATACAAACAGTGTAAAAGTTGGTGAACCAAGGTGAGAAAGACTAGTTAACTGTTGTGATGAATACCACAGAAAGTTTTGAAGGTGTCACTGTGTGATTATATCACAAAGATAGAAAGAGTAACATATCATGCCTCCTTGACCAAAGAAAAGCTAACTCAGTGATTTCAACAATCCACAGGCTATGGCATAAAGAGATATCAGTGAAAGAGAAAAAATCTCAAAGACTTAGAAAATGGGTTTGTCAACATTAAGATCAAATCATAGGCCTATTCAAACTCATTTTACACTTAAATGGATCATTGATGCCATGCAAAAAACTAGAAATTTCAAAGGGAGAATTTTTCTGGGTTTTTTAGGTCAAAAATCAACTCAGTATTCTAACGTTGTGCCACTGGAGGCAGGCGCTACAGTTTTAGCACTTTTTCCTCATGAATTTTTCTAAGACACTGCATGCCTGTGACATGGTGTTGTGCACCTAGAAAGGTGCTACAACTTTTCCCTAGCTTGGCGAATCGCCTGCTAGGCACGACAAAAAGTGAGGGCGTTGTACCCTTGCACGTTCAAGCCCAACCCGACACCCCGACTCACTAGGCAGGCATTGTGAACTTGCCAAATTCTGCCCAACAGACCCAACAAGAAGGTCAGGCATTGCGCGTTTGGACAATAAGCCTTCTAAGCCCTGCAAACTCTCCAAATCAACTCAATATTTTCTCCAAGACATCACCAAAAGTCCTTCAAGCATGTTTAAGGAGTGACTTCACATGCCCTCTTTCCTATCAGTTTGACATCAGTGAAGTGAGGAGGCATATATTAATGAGACAGAGAGTGATAAAGCAGAGAGCAACAAAGATTTTAATGGCATTAAAAAAAGAGCCCTGATGGCAGTGAGGCAAAAAATGAGGCACACAACTATGGTGATAAGAATAATGATAGCAGACATGAGAGCAGTAAGTTCAGTGAATAAAATAGTGACAAGGGCAGTGCAGAAAGCAGTAAAAATAATGGCAGAAAGGAAGCAGAAACCAATGAAGACAAAAGCAATGAACAAATCAGTGAGGCAGGTGCCAGTGAGGGAAAGTCCCCAAGAAGACAAAAGAAAAAAGGAAACCTTGAAATTCTTGTTGATCCATCCCCTACAAGACATTCCAAACATAATCAACAAAACAATTTCAAGTTTTGGCATCATTTCCGCCCTTATGAATTTTTGACTGTTTTTGATGGCCAAGGGCGCAGCGCCCTTGGTGCTACGCTTTTTCCTCCGGCATCCATTGGATGAAAACTTAGCATTTTTGGGTTCCTTGGTCCAAGGAAATCACACTCACCAAGTTTCAGCACATTTGGAACAAGACTGGTCCTCCAAAGGGGCCAAAAACATGTAAAATTTCACCTTTCTGCCCTATTTTCAGGGTTGGCGCTGTGCTCTTAGAAGTATTGGTAGATTGATTTTTTCAGCAAGAAAATGGACACAAAATTGAAAACAAAAAGTCATTCTGGAAAGTAGACTTGACATGCTTTCCAACGAGCTATCACAGAGTGCATTCCGACATTGGGAAGGCCTTTAAACCCTAGCTGCAAGTTGACCTATTTTTCCTATGCAGGCGTTGTGCCCTTGGACCTCAAAACCGCGCCCTTGCAAAAAATTTAACAAAACACAATGAGATATTTTTGGAAGTTATTGAGGGCCTCAAAGTCAGATTTTTTTCTAAGTTAGGTGTTAAGAGATATTTTTCATTTATTAGAATAGGATATTTGTGCCTTGGGCCTTGCATGGTCTCAAAGGACAAAATTGATATTTATGAGCAATTAATGGCCTCCAAACCCTAGTTAGGGTTTTGACTCTCCTTTTCATGATAAATATTGGATGAAGCCCTCATTTTCCATGTTGGTTGTTGGTTGATTGTGGAGAGAAACCTCATAGCCTTTGAGTCTTGAGGAGTTTTTGGCTTTGAAGCCTTGTAATCTTTTGGACTGAATAAAAATGGAGCCAAGCACTTTGCAAGATTCATGAACTTGACCAATGGTGATGTTTTTCTTGTTTTGTTATCATTTTCTTATGTTTTAGATATTGTTTCATCCTTCTCTTGCATTAGAACATATTTTTTAGCTTAAGCTATGCTTTCAAAAGTTCATTAAGTATGTCTTCTTCTCTTGCTTTCATGTTTTCCTCTATTAGGTCAGTTTAGAGAATTCTTAGTTTCTCTCTAAACCCACTCATCTTGTTTATCTCAAGAATGATCCAATGGAGTTAGTGCCAAATAGGTTTATGGTTAGCCCTGCCCTTTGGAATCACTTTAAACATTGTTTTTGAGGTCTTTACTTTGAATTATTGCTAGTTAGGTTTAGCTAAAGAGGTTTATGATTCGGCATGCCCTTTATTGATACTAAATATTTTCTTTGGAGGTATTTGTAGTTTTATTAAGAAATATTAGGAGTTCCCTGTTTCTTGATCTTTACTATATGTGATCTTGCATGTTTTCTTTCTCTGAAGGTAGATAGCTGGAGAGGTTAGGATTTCCCTGCTCTCTAGGGTTTTCTGGATTGTTGTCTTGATGTTTGCTTGCTAGGGTTTGGTCAAAGAAGCATGGTATACCCTATCTTTGGTTTTGTCTTCATGCATAGTATTCTTAGAGGCCTTTCTCGCTGTATTATTTGACAAAGGATTCTTAACTTCCCTTTGCACCTACTCTATTCGCAATTTACTGTTCACTCCACTCGCCTCAGCCTTGAAGATCCATTAGCCCTGTTAACTTGCCCTCTGAAGCATCCTTGAACTTTTGTTGTATCTTTCTAGACCTAATGCAGACTCCATATCCAAATGGTATAAACCTCTCCTACTCTATTTGTTTTCCTTGACAACCTACCTAACCAATCAAAACAAACAAACAAACCCTAACCCTTATAACTAGCCTAACATCAAAACCCTAAAAGCTACCAAGTTACATCCTTTACACAAACATAGAGAGAGCCCTCTCTGAGTCCAGGAAGGCTAGGTCCTAGGACTCCAAAGACTGGTTTGATGTTGCCCTTGTACATTTTCAATTGCCAATCTGACAAATTACGATGACATAGCAAGTTAGATTGATATAAACTGAAAGATAATTTCTAGCACATACAGTGCACCCATGCTTCAAAAGCTTATGAAACCCCGAGGTTGAAAAATTAAATGACAGGCAATCACTTTGCCCCAACATGTGTCATTTCACTGTCATAAATGTCATGAGCATGGGTACCTCTTCAGATATTTCCTTCTCAATAAGCCTCTGAAACCTAGCTCAGCCTTAGACAATATAGATCCTGAAGATTTTACCAAGATGACAAGTCACAAGCGACATGAAAAAAAGTCCACCTCAGCTCCCAAGATCTCATGCCCTTCCACTAGAAATAGTTTTGACGTTCTATCCAACCAAGCCTCTAAGGAAGGCCCCTCCTCAGATCCCCCTGAGCAGGCCTTAAATCTCGTCAATCCCACTCTCGACTCGAACTAGGCCCAATATTCACACCTTCATCCACCTACCTCCCCTCCTCCTGACGCTAAGCAGACCCTGGATTTGCATGGAAATAAATTTAAAAAATGAAAGAAGGTTGAACAGGAGCAACCATATGCCATGGATGAAGAACCAGAAAGAATTGACTTCAATGAGGTTGATATATTAGGCTTGGAGGAAGCTTGTAAAATCTGTGAATACCACATGATCCCCTCTCAGAAGATCCAATACCTTGAGGAAGTCCTCACTAGAGCCCAACAAATTCCAACTCTTGGCATCCAAGGGGGCATGACGCTAGACACAAAATAGATCATGAAAGAATCCATAAAAAGAGGGCAACACACGGATATGAAACGCCTTATCATGCTTGGAGGCTTACTCATTGAATTGTGAAGATATCCCAAGCTGACCAGGTTCTATAATGTCATTCCACATTTTCCTTAATGAAGCTCATATCATGGAACATTAGAGGGCTCAACAGCCCTTCAAAGCACTGACTAATCAAGAATAGAATTGCACAATAAAAACCAACTATTTCCTTTATGCAAGAAACCAAATGCTCTAGCACTACTCTACACCCTATTATATCTCGATTATGGAATGGCCGCAGCACCATTGTTGTTGACACTATTAGGGCCTTAAGAGGTCTAGAAATTTCTTGGAACCCTCTCCTAATTAACCTGTCCAATATACATTCCTCTCATAACTTCATTCAAGCCTATTTCCATCTACTTGGCACCAACATTCACGACCATCTCACCAATGTATACTTCACCCAACCTATAGCCCAAAAAATTGAAATTCTAAACTCCATTGAGCATCTTAATTCTCAACGAACCCACTCTCTCTGGGTACTCAGAGGTGATTTCAATATAATCACCAATCTGGAGGAGAAAAGAGGAGGGTGTCTCAAGCTCAAGGTATACAGCTACAAATTCAAATAAGTCATACAGAAAAACCATCTGATTGATCTCCAGACTTCCAACGGAATCCATACCTGAAAAAATTGCAGAAGAGGATCCCGTCAGATTGCTTCGTGCCTTGAAAAATTCCTCAACTCGGAAAATTACATCCATCTCGGAGGTGATATCATCTCCACCATCTTTCCAACCTCAGGCTCTGACCATTGTCCCATATAGTTGCAATGGTCACATCCCGGTATAGCAAGCAACAAACCTTTTCGATTTGAGCAGTTCTGGCTCACTCATCCTGGATTCAAGGAGATGGTTACCGCTTAGTGGAGAAATATAGTCCCACCGGAGGGCTCCAAAATGTTCCAATTATAGCAGAAATTGAAGACTCTCAAAAACCTGCTCAAGCGATGGAATCAATCATCCTTTGTAAATATCTTCAAAAATCAGAAGGAACTAGAAAACCAGATGGCCAATCTTCAGAAACACATCATCCGATAAGGGAACATTGTTGATCATGTGCTCTAGGAGTAGGAGCTAATGGGCCGCTTAGAATATCGAAGGTTAAATGAAGAAATTCTCTAGAAACATAAATCTAGAATCCAATGGCTCAAAGAAGGGGAAAAAAATACAAAATTATTCCATCGCTCCACTATCCAACACCGAATGCTCAAACGCATCACAGTCCTAAAAAGTGAACATGGAGACAAGCTCGAGGCACACCCTGACATTGAACAGGAATTATTACACTACTTCAATGACACTCTCAAAGAACCCAACACAGAGCACCAACCAACCATCAACAAATTTACTCAGCATATCCCTAGAATAATCATGGAGGATCATAATCAAATGTTTTTGTGACCGTTCATGTTACAAGAGGTGGATCAGGCATTGTCACAGCTCAAATATAGGAAGGCCCCTGGGCTGGATGGATTCACTTCCAACTTCTTTCATTTCTTTTGGGAGGACATCAAGAAGGAAATCTGGGATTTGGTTGAAGAATATAGAAGTATGCACTGGATCCTTCCATCCCTCAACATAACCTTCCTAACTCTAGTTCCAAAAGAGGAACAAGCATCTACTCCCAACAAGTACAGACCTATTTCTCTCTACAACGTTATCTAAAAAATCATCTCCAAAGTGATCTCCAAAAAGTTTAAGCAACTTCTTTGGCTTCTCATATCTCTAGAACAAATGGGATATGTGGAAGGAAGTCAAATCCTGGATGGCATAATCATAATGCATGAAATAATTCAATCGTTGAAATCCAGAAAAAGCCAGATATGCTCCTCAAAATTGATCTTTCCAAAGCCTTTGATAAGCTCAGTTGGGCCTATATCATACATATTCTCTTGGCCTTCGGATTCAACCCTACTCGGATTAGATGGATCATGAGCTTGATCTCCTCCCCTTTCTTCATTTTTTTTAATGTATCACCCTCGTCCACCTTCACTCCCTCAAGAGGTATCTGTCAAGGTGACCCTCTCTCTCCTTTCATGTTTTTCCTCATGGAGTAAGGTTTGGGATGTCTCATTCACCATGCCATCAACTCTTAGTCCCTCAAATGCATATCCATTCATAACAACACCCCCCCCCCTCTCCCATCAGCATTTCGTGGACAACAACATGCTTATTGGTGACCCTTCAGTTAAAGAAGCCTGATATTTAAAATATATTCTAGATATATTTTCTAAAGCATCTGGTACCACCATAAATGTCAAAAAATCGTAGATCTTTGTTCTGAATGTGATCAATTAAAGTGTTGAGGTAGTTTTGATTAGTTTGTCCTTTAGATTGATTGTTAACTGAAGAAAGCTTTTAAATGAAATATGACATAAAACAACAACAAATAAATGATTAAATCAAAACATAAAACAGAGAGAAGAATAAGAAAACAGTTGATTACGGAGTTCATCCATGGTGGACTACATCTCCGGGTCTGCTTTCAAGTGGGCATCTACTTTATTAGGATTGATCATGAGAAAATTATTTACACATAAATGAATCAAAATGACTTTGCTCGCAGGAACTTCTAGACACTGTAAACAAAAATTACTCTCTGTTGTGTAACCAGCTTCAAAAATAGAAGAAAAGAGATATAAACGCCTTAGAAATAAGCCACTTCGAGGGGGCAACCTCCAATACATTACATAAATGCACAATTCTTTGATGATACAAATGAACAAACCCTCCTTCTATATATAGGAGTCCATGGGGCCACAATATAATCCTAGTGGGGCCACAATGTAATCCTAGCCGACCTAACAATAATAATGTAAGGGCACAATAATAACAATATGGGGGGTACAGGGGTACAATAATAACAATAAGGGGGGCTACACTAACATAATAAGGGGCTACACTATTAATATAGGGACTTAACATGCCCCTCTCCTTCAAAAAAATGTTGTCCTCAACGCTTGAGTAGCTCTGGGTGCTTCTGTATAAAATTCTCATCCTCCCATGTAGAATCTTCAGTGGGTAAGTTCTTCCACTTGATGAGATACTCTGAAATTGATCGATTCCGTAGTTGTCGAGTTCTTGTTTCCATGACCGCTTCTCGTTCCAATATGATTTTTCCTTCCTCATCAAGTTCTGGCAATATTGTTTGAACTGGAAGATTTTCTCCTATAACCTTCTTTAAGCATGAAACATGGAAAACTGAATGTACTCGCGAAGAAGCAGGAAGCTCCAATTTGTATGCCATAGTACCAATCTTTTGCAACACCTTGTAAGGACCATAGTACTTTGGTGATAATTTATTATCCTTCTTAGCTTGCTCGAGGGACATTTGTTTGTATGGTTGTAGCCGTAAAAATACCCAATCTCCTACATCAAAACTTCTCTCGCTGCGATGTTGATCTGCCTGTTGTTTCATTCGATTTTGTGCCAAATTCAGGTTATCCTTTAAGAGTTGGAGAACTTCTTGCCGATGCTCGACGTGATCTTCCACTGCTTGAACCTTCGAATTTTCCCTTAAAGATGATGTGATCGATGGTGGATGATATCCATAAAGTGCCATAAATGGGGTCATTTTTGCTGCAGTATGGAAGGAAGTGTTATACCACCATTCAGCGAGAGGTAACCACTTGACCCATTGTGTTTGTTTATCAGATACAAAACAACGAATATATCCTTCCAAACATTATTTACTATCTCTGTTTGACCATCAGATTGAGGATGATAAGATGAGCTATGAGCTAATTGAGTACCCAAACAAGAAAATAACTCCGTCCAAAAATTTCCCATAAAAATGGGATCTCTGTCGCTCACAATAACCCTTGGGCTTCCATGTAGCTTTTGAATTCCGTCCACAAATGTAGTAGCAACTGTACTTGCTTTAAATGGATGAGATAATGCACAAAAGTGTGCATACTTGGTAAGTCTATCAACTACCACCATGATGACACTCTTTCCTTCAGACTTAGGTAAACCCGTGATAAAATCCATTGAAATCTCCTCCCAACGTTGACTTGGAATGGATAAAGGTTGTAGAAGTCCCGGGGTCTTAATTGTTTCCACTTTATTCTGCTGGCAAACCAAACATTCCGCCACAAACTTTTGAATATCAGATTTAAGGCCATCCCAAAAAAATTCTTTCTTCACCCTGTGGTAAGTTTTTTAAAATCCCGAGTGTCCTCCTAAAGGAGAAGTGTGCAATTCCAGAAGAATCTTTTGTTTTAGTTGGGAATTCTTACAAAGATATAAGCGATCTTTGTACCATAAGGAATCATTTTTCCAACCAAATGTATCAGATGTACTAGGATCTTGCTGCAACTTTTGAATGAGTGTCCATACATCTTTGTCCTTCTTCCATTCATCTCTTGCTTCGGTTATCCAATCTGGTTGGATAATAGAAATGGTACAAAGCAATGCTTCCACCTCTTCATTCTTTCTTGAGAGTGCATCTGCAACAACATTAAGCTTTCCTTTTTTGTAGATTATTTCAAAGTCATAACCCAACATCTTTGTTACCCATTTTTGCTGCTCTTCTGAAGATAGTCTTTGTTCCAAAAAGTGTTTAAGACTATCATGATCAGTTTTTACCTTGAAGTGTCTTCCCATTAGGTAAGTTCGCCATTTCTTTAGTGCATGCAGTATTGCTAACATTTCCTTCTCATAAATAGGTTTCTGTAAATACTTTCCTTTGACTGGACGACTTTCAAAAGCAATGGGTCTTCCTTCCTGCATTAAAACTGCACCAATTCCATTTCCTGAGGCATCACATTCCACAATAAAGGTTTTTCTGAAGTCTGGCGTAGCTAAGACCGGTGCTAGGCACATTGCCTCTTTAAGATGTTCAAAGGCCTTAGTTGCTTCAGGAGTCCATGAAAATGCATCTTTCTTCAATAATGTTGTTAGAGGTGTCGCTATTTTCCCATAATTCTTAACAAAATTACAATAATACCCTGTTAACCCAAGAAATCCTCGCAACTGCTTTATGGTTGTGGGGACTTTCCATTCCTTAATGGCTTTAATTTTGTTAGGGTCTACCTTAACACCCTCGTGGGATACAATATGACCCAGATATTCCACCTCTTGTACTCCAAAGAAACATTTGGATGTTTTTGCATATAATTGTTTCTCCTGCAATAGTTTGAGCACCCCGTCAACATGTTCAACATGATCCTTCCAAGACCTGCTGTAGATTAGTATATCATCAAAAAATACTAGCACAAATTTTCTAAGGAAGGGTTTGAAAATGGAATTCATCAACCCTTGAAATGTAGAAGGTGCATTGGTAAGGCCAAAAGGCATGACCAAAAATTCATAATGACCCTCATGAGTTCGAAATGTCGTTTTTGGAATATCTTCAGTCTTCATTCTAATTTGATGATATCTTGAACGAAGATCCAACTTGGTAAAATAAATTGCTCCATGTAATTCATCCAATAATTCATCAATCACAGGAATGGGAAATTTATCTTTAATGGTGAGTTTATTGAGCTCCCTATAATCCGGACACATTCGCCATGATCCATCCTTCTTGTGTACCAATACTACAGGAGCAGAGAAAGAACTTTGACTGGGTTGAATTATACCCGCCTCTAACATTTCTGCAATCATACGTTCAATTTCGCTCTTTTGGAAGTA